>APFE031714474.1:9291-59374 GCA_000404065.3 Pinus taeda
GTCATTAGTTTTACCTTTGGGTTGGTTTCTTTCATGCTCAATTCTGTCCCAAGGCAACTTGCATGTGGATGCATCATGTGATCCATCTCTTTTGCAGTGTATGCAGTGCAAATCTAACTTTTCTCCTTGAGAGTGTCTGCGCCCCCTTCCTCTGAAATTTCTTCCTCTTCCTCTTTGACCACCTCTTCCTCTCGAAGAATCTTGAGAAAGATTCTTCTCTCTATGTGCAAGGCACACAACCTCTTCAGAAGATTGAGGAGCTTTCTTCTTCCCAAAAGCTTTCTCTCTTTCAACAATTTTTTTCACAAGGGAGTCAAAGGTAATATCTTTGAGGTTTCCATTTGCTTGCAATGACTCAAGATAATTTAAGTGGGATGAAGTGCCTTGAGAAAAGCTATCAGAGGAATGTCCAGTTCAACATTAGTGACTTTGATATCATGCATAATAGATTTTACTTCTGATGCAAGAGAAAGAGGATCATCATTTTGTAATTCAAGGGTGAAAAATTTAAGCATGAGTTGAACAACTTCAAGTGTAGAGTGTGAGTCATAGAGTTCCTTTAGATTTTGTAAGGCTTTGAAAGCATTTGAAAATGGCGAAATACGGTGACTCACCTCTTCATTTACTGATGCTGTAATCAATGCATAAGCCTTACTGTTGTTATTTTCCCAAATGGCGAATTCCTTGTCTGAGATAGGATGTTCTGGCTCTTTGTCTCCGTCTCCAACACACACACCTTTCCACAACTCATTATAAATGAGTGTGTTTCATTTTCCGCGACCATTCTAGATAGTTCTCCTTTCTGGTGAGAACCACTCCCACTCTAGATATCAATGAGCGCATTTTAAAAATGTACTGTGTAAAAAAATTGCTCTTCTACTGGTAAAAAAATGACACATGAGGTTGACGTACGAGGTTGACGAAAATGAGGTGGTAGTTTGTAATTTGACTACTAGTTAACTTTGTAACCAATCAGCTGGCCTTAAATCCGGTTCTGTAGGTGGATTTCCCCCCTGAGGGTCCAGCTCACCTGACCAATCACTGTCGGTCCCTCATTAACTTCTCCTTTTATCAACTGCTTCAATCTGCACCGTTGATCTCACTTCTCCAGATCCAACAGATATCGCGTTGTCCACTCACCAACTAACCTGGACGATCTCCACCGTCGAAGTGGCCCATGCAATCAAACGGCTATCGCGCAATCTCATAATGGAACCAAAAGGAATTAAAACCCCAATTCATAACCTTATCGAGTCCGAAATTTAAATTAACTCACATGCATCTTCCGACGTGATCACCGTCAAATCTGACCCGTCTAATCGAACGGCCATCACGTCATCCGCTCGCCAACTAGCTTGGCCGATCTCCACCATCTATCAATCCCGCTTGATCCAATGTATATTGCGTAATATCGCGTGAAATCTTGCACGATGCATAACAAATCGAGAACACGCGAGAAAAGTGGTTTTCTCATCCTACATGTCGCCCGCTAAGGTTAATCACGTGAAATTTAGGAATACCATTTCCAGCCTTTAGGGCGCGAGAGATACCTCTTACCACTTGTCAAATACTACCCATGTGCTTAATTCAAAAGACGCTTAAGAAAAGGTTTAGCGCTTAAACTCAGTATTAACGCTTAACACTAATTGACTGTGATTTATAAATAAAATGTATGAACAGAGAAAAATACTCGATTGGGGTCCAGAACGCTGATACACTGTCATAAGAGAATTTTATTCATTACACCTGTGTTTAACACTATGAAACCAAGAGAGTGATACCTCAATTGCGCTTGTGGAGCAGTTGCCTCACATAACCAGTCAAACGTTTGCAAAGTTGCCAGAGAGGGGCAGCAGTTGCCAGAGAGGAGTTACAAAGCAGAGAGGGAAGCCAAAAATGGTGCTGGCTCTAATACCATGTTAGACCAGGAGGTAACTCCTCAAATGTAATCGTATTATTCATTCAGGATGTTCATTATTATATACAAGAGGGAGTGACTATTCAGTTCATCTCCCGATGACTCTCCATTTTCTCTATTATTTATTTACACTAATTACAATTGTTCACCCAATCCCTATGATTAGGTGTTAACAATATGGATTGATAATTATTATCAAACTTCCTTGCTTTTAAGGGAATATTTTGGTGCCATATAACTATTTATTTCCATGCTCTGAATTATTTTGTAGTCTTTTGTAGGAAACTTAAAAGGCCATGTTATGCTCACAAAAGATGAAATGAAATGAAAACCTGATAGGTGGTATATACTTGCTCAAAAATATTAAGTTGAAGTATATTGGTTTTTTTAACAAACTTGTAATATAATTTACAGTTACATCTACATGGTTTACACTGGGAACAACTGCTTGCTAGCCTTGGGGCATTGCAGAGTTGTGCTTGGAGTAATCTCAAAGAGAGATGATAGAGATGAGATGTTAGCTTTACATAAGTGTTATTCTATGTATTAAAACTAGGTCGGTTTGACTTAGAATCAACCTAGTTGATCGAACCATACCCATGTCTCAATTGATTAGGTCAATTATTTGGTTTAGCGGCTGGTCCATTATCGAACTGGCCGAGTTGGTCACCGATTCGATAATAGACCGGCCCGGGTGGACTTGAAATCACATTTTTTTCTATTTAAACTATTTCCTAGCCCATCTACCCCTCTCCCATGGCTATAAAGGTGATCCAACCCCCTCATATTTCCTCATAGCTATCTCATTACATTTGTGTGAGCATTTGTGAGGAGTTTGTGAGCAGTTGGAGTTGGTCTTTGGAGCAACATTGAGGAGTTTCTTGGGCAATCTTTGGAGCATCATTCAGGAGGTTCTTGGGCGATCTTTGGAGTAGCATTGAGGAGTTTTTTTTCTGGAGCAACATTTTCCATTGAAGAGTTGGTTTTTGGAGCAACATTGGTTATGCGTTTTTGTTCTGATACCTATATATTACATGTATTGGATAGTGCACTAGGTGCCATTTTGATATAATAGATATATTCATGAACATGCTTTGATCATATGTTGTCTTCTCTCTATTATTATATTGCTTTGAGTTTTGAAACATGAATGAAAATCTTTAAAAATATGTTTTTTCATAAAAAAATAAATATTTAATCTTTTTTTTACAAAGACTAACTCGATATGGAGTCGGAGTCTACCCTCGACCTATTTCGAGTCTAAGTCTGAGTTTTAAAACTATGGTGTTTACCCCATTTAAACAATGGATCTTGCAAGTAATTTCAACCACTATAAGAACACAAGGCATCAACAAAGGTGATAAATAACCAAAGGCAGTAAAGGGTGGTGAATAACTAAAGGCAGTAAGTTGGTCAGATACTGCATCAACAAAGTTCATGAATAGCCAAGCGAGTACGCTGGTGAGATGTGTTTGCAGTGACAGATGGGTTTGCAGTTAGATACAACATTAACATAGGAGGTGAATAGCCAAAGCCTTTAAGTTGGTAAGAGGTGAATAACCAAAGCCTTTAAGTTGGTAAGATTTGTTTGTAATGACATGAAAATGGACAATGAATGGTCATTGACATTGATTTATCAACACCATCAATCACTATGATAATGGATCTCATTATACAAGAAGAAACATTAAATGATCTTCCAATGGCCATCTGCACAACCATTGTAGACATATTGTTTTTTCATTCCCCCAGGTCCTTGGTTCAATCAGGAAATTAGGTTCTTGCATGGGCTAGATTTGTGTTATCCTTGCCAAAAGGCGTAGTGGATGAAAGTGAATGAGAGATTTGAGAACTCATGTCAAGAGGAGAACGCATCACACTACTTAGTTATGATAAGGATACCCTTTCTTTGTCCTTGCTAATGAGCTTCATTAGCAAAAATTAGAACTAATAGTTATCCTATGCTTTGAAAGGTTTCAAAGATGAAAGACACAAGATTTTCCCCAAAGAGGATGTAGGATGATGTCATTTTAAGGAATGAAGCACCCACAGATTTGTGTTTTGGTGTCAAAGATTTATATGTGTTAGTGTCAAGTGCTATAGTAGGTAACTTTTTGAAAGGTAGAGAGTTTAAAAGTTGTAGAATTTGTCACACGATTCACTTTCAGAGAAGATAACATAATTGCTATTTTGTTTCATTTTTACTAGTATACTTAGATAAAACAAAGCCGAGGAGCCAAAAAAATATTAAATAAAAAATTGGTTATTCTTTTTTCTTAATCACTTTCAAAAAAGATAACATGATTGCAATACTATTTCATTTTTAATGGATAACACGATTGTAATACTATTTCATTTTTAATAGAGTATTGATTATTTTTTCCTTAATCACTTTCAAAAAGAGAATATGATTGCAATATTATTTTATTTTTAATAGAATATTGATTATTTTTTGCTTAATCACTTAAAAATAAGATAACATGATTGCAATTTTATTTCATTTTTACGAAAGACTAGGATAGAACAAAGCGGACAAGCAATACTTTTAAATAGAAAATTGATTATTTTTTTTTATGTTTGTCACGTCGGAACATTTGATATATGTGTGGCCTCCATGAAACAATCAACGCTTTTTCTAAGGAATTATTTAAATTCCTTATCATCATCGTATTATCATCCGTTTATGCACCTCTTGCTGTACAAAATACTCCTATTAATTTTACATGTATTATTGAGTAGAGTGGAGTATCACTTAAGCACATGCCTCCTTTTATTAGTATTATATCAAAATGACTTGTGTCTATCTATTACAGAAATTTGGGGGAGCATAAATGTTGTATAAATTCATTCACAAATTAATTTGTATTTTTTATAATAAAACTAAATTATAAGCTACATAAATAGTGATTATGAAATCTAACACTTTCTAAAATAAGAAAATACTATTGATTTTTTTTTTTTACGAGGCTCTAACTACTAACAAATAAAATCTGCCTACATTTTAATGTAAACATTATTCCAAGTGTCCCTTTTAATTCTTACATTTACATCATTACAAAAATTAATACAAAAAAGACAAATTACAATTCACAGGATACCTCTCGGTCCACTTATCCCCACTTTGAAGTCTCCCCTCTTTTCACCACCACAATCATTGAGTTTCCCTTTCAACTCATTTAAGACATAACCTCCTCTGACCATCTTTGATGAAATTTGTATAATTGACACTTCTCGATCTCCCGAAGAACAATCTCGATACTGGACTGTATCCAACAATGAATTATGCATTTGACCTTTCTACACACATTGATCTCAATACATAACATGTAATCAATGTTCTTGAAGCTCGAAACACAACAAAATCCATTAGTATATAACAGATTCACACAATTAACAACCAGATCTATCAGTATATAACAGATTCACATAATTAACTTAACAATACATTCTGGCAACAACGAAATATATTGAGAATCACTAGTTTAATTATATTCCTCCATTCATTAATTAGTTTTTCACCTTCAATTTACAAACCACAAAATATACATAACTGAAATGTTATGCAAGACACACTATTCACACAGTCTATTTATTTATTTAGCTTTGCTAGGCTAAGCCATATCCGATGGAAAGACAAAATGATTAAAAAAAAAACAGCTTGGAACCCTCTAATCAATCTAAGATGTGGATTGATGCATAAGTAATCCATCTACGATCGAGGTGCAGGCCAGAATTCATGCCAATACGAATAATCTACCGCCTGCAATTCGGATCATCAATATAATTAATGTTATAGCGGAGGTTGTGCAACAAAGCATATGAAAGTAAAAATTCTCAATAATGTTAGAGTGCCCGATGCCCCATAATGCTCTGATTATTTCTATGAAATAGGTCTAGAAAATGCATTTGTGTCTTCTTATACAACGAACAAATACGCCTCTCAAGCGGGCTGCACGGATGCTCTCTAATTGATTGCTTCTCCGGCTAGGAATGCAATTTCAAGAACCACGAATGGGGTGACAACAAAATGTGTACATGTGCAGAACCCTGTGTCCCTTGTTGGAAAGCAATTAATATTTCAAAAATGTTGGGAAAATGGGCAGAGCACAAAATGCTTTGATACACCATGAAAGAAACAGAGCAGGGCAGCGCTCTGATACTAATTGAAAGTCACAGAGCACAACGTTCAGATACAAAACAACACTGACCTGTTTTGGAGATGCAAACTCAGATTACTGATCAACAGCAAATCATAACTAATCAAATTTCACACATGACAAATTTACAGTCACAGCTTGATGCAGCAAACAGGGAGTTGTTTGGAACAGAAAGGGAAATTCAGCGATTGCGCAAAACAATTGTGTTGGGAATTTCTGATAATTCCAGAACAAAAATGAACATAGAATAATGCTCTGTTTCTTAACACACACAATGAATCGGTTTTAGGATCGGAAAAGGAAAACAAAATCCAAGGAAGTGAAATAAGAAAGATAAAACGAAAACCTTGAAGCCAGCGTTCGTTGATTCAGTGACCCAAATGCCGAAAGGCGTTTTCGCTCCAAATGAGAAGTCTGCGGTGGCGTACAAGGACTGGAGATTTGACGAACAAGGGTTGCCTGCAGATCTCCTCAAAAGGCAATCTTAAATATTAGTGACAGAAATCTGAGCCTGATCTATGTTTTTATGATCATCAATTCGAGCTTTGATTAACGACTTGATAGGGGTATGGCAATGGTGGATTCATCAATGCAAGGGGTATGGCAAAGGACTGGCGCTGCAGTTGAAAGTAATATTTCAACACTCCCCTTTAATTTCAACTTCTGGGTTATCAGTCATACCCAGGCATTTCCTTCAAAAACTCAAAACTTTTCTACCCCAATGGTTTGGTCAGAATATCTGCAACCTGCTCTTGAGTTCTGCAGTGTTCTAAAACAATTTCTCCATTGTTTACCAATTCCCTGATGTAATGAAACTTTGTGTCAATGTGTTTCGTTCTCTTATGAAACACAGAATTCTTGGATAAGGCAATAGCTGAGCTATTGTCATAAAAAATCACAGTTCCTTTTGCTTGCTCTTGGCATAAACTCCTTAACATCCTTCTCATCCAAATTGCTTGACACGCTGCTGCTGTAGCTGTCACATATTCTGCCTTTGCTATAGACAACGCTACAATAGGCTGTTTTTTAGAAGCCCATGAAATGGCACCTGAACCCATGTGAAAAACATAACCGGATGTGCTTTTCCGATCATCTACACTTCCATCCCAATCACTATCAATGTATCCAATTAAATCTGAACATTCTGAAGCAATATATAAAATGCCAAACCTTTTAGTACCTTTAACATACCTCAGAATTCTTTTTGCTGCCTGCCAATGTGCTTCTTTTGGCCTCTCCATGAATTTGGAAATCAAACTAACAGCATGCATTATATCCGGCCTCGTTGCAGTCAAATACATAAGGCTGCCAACTATGCTCTTGTACAAACTAGGATCAAAATCCTTGTTAATGTCCTCTTTGCTGAGTTTTAATCCCATCACTGTGGGAGTGATTGCTGCTTTGCTATCCTGCATATTAAATCTTTCCAACACTTCATTTGCATATTTCTCTTGTGAGATAAAAATACCATTTTCATTTTGTTCTACTTCTATTCCTAAGAAGTATCTTAGCAAACCCATGTCAGTCATCCCAAATTCCTCTTTCATGACTGCTTTGAAATTCTCAATAAGATAATCATCATTACCTGTGAAAATAACATCATCAACATATAACACAACAATTAGAATTTTACCATCTTTTTCTTTGATGTCAAGGGTGGGTTCTCCCTCACACTTTTCAAATCCATTTTCCAGTAGATAGGAATCTATCCTACTGTACCACGCTCTTGGTGCTTGCTTCAGCCCATAAAGAGCTTTCTTCAAATTGCACAATTTGTGCTCTTAGCCTTTCTTTTCATAGCCTGGAGGTTGTTCAATGTAAACCTCTTCCATTAACACTCCATTTAGGAATGGTGACTTCACGTCCATTTGGTAAACTTTCCACTTGTTTTGTGCTGCTATGGATATCACTACTCTCACGGTTTCCATTCTAGTAACCGGTGCGAAAGTTTCCTCATAGTCTCTCCCATACTGCTGCTTATATCCTTTGACAACAAGTCTTGCCTTGTGTCTTTCTATTTTGCCTTCAGCATTACTCTTGGTTTTATAAACCCATTTAACTCCAATGAATTCTTTTCCTTTTGGTAGTTCAACCAAATCCCATGTCTTGTTTCTTTCTATGGTATTTATCTCCTCATCCATAGCTTCTATCCATTTCCTATCCTTAATTGCTTCTTCAAATGAATAGGGTCATCAACATGACAATAGAATGCAAATAGAGAATTCATACCTTCATTTGCTACCTCTTGTTCATAAATATCACTTAAATTTCTGAACTTCTTACCTCTTTCATTTGGTGTACAAGTGCTTGAAGATGCACTTGAATTTCCTCCTTCTGGTGTGCTTGGAGAAGCACTTTCATTTCTCCTCAAGGGTGTCTCTTGTTGCCCTTGTGTTGGCGCTTCTGTTTGGGGATGTATTTCAGCCATCTCCTTATCATCTTCATCATGAGACAAACAATTTTTAACATTCACTGTTTTCTCTATGCTTCCATCCCAAGCTTCTTCCTCAATGAACTGAACATCTCTGCTCACAAAAAACTTCTTGGTAGATGGGATATACAACCTGTAAGCTTTGGATTCCTCACTATATCCAATGTCAATACATTTCTCCCCTTTGCTGTCCAACTTCTTCCTTAGCTGATCTGGAATGTGTGCATAAACCACGCATCCAAAAAATTTCATGTGGGTAACTCCTTGCTTTCTCCCACTCCATGCTTCTTCCCGTACTCTGTTCATCACTGCTTTTGTAGGACACCTATTCAAAATATATACTGCACAGTGTACAGCTTCAGCCCAATAATCATTTGGAAAATGCTTTTCCTTTAACATACTCCTCGCCATATCCATGATTGTCCTATTCTTCCTTTCAGCTACTCCATTTTGCTGCGGGGTGTACCTAGCTGTAAATTGCTTATGAATTTCATTTTCTCTACAAAACCGTAGGAATTCCTTGGAGATATACTCACCTCCTCTATCAGTTCTCAAAACTTTGATATGTAGCCCACTTTGATTTTCTACAAGTGCTTTGAAATTTCGAAATTTTTCAAACACTTCACTTTTGTTCTTTAGAAAATAAACCCAAGTTTTTCTAGTAAAATTATCAATGAATGTTAGAAAATATTGGCTGCCTGCCAGTGATGGAGTTTGCATCGATCCACATAAATCTAAGTGGACAATCTCTAAGGGTGCCTTTGCCCTGATGCTTTTCTCTGATGGAAAACTTTCTCTGAGTTGTTTCCCAAACATACAACCTTCACAAAGGCTGTCCGATTTCTCTATCAATGGTAATCCTCTTACCATTCATTTTCTACTCAACAAGTTAAG
Organism: Pinus taeda; assembly: GCA_000404065.3. Taxonomy (NCBI): domain Eukaryota; kingdom Viridiplantae; phylum Streptophyta; class Pinopsida; order Pinales; family Pinaceae; genus Pinus; species Pinus taeda. The sequence continues at coordinate 18,692 of APFE031714474.1, forward strand.
ACCTCCAAAGTTGAAATGTCCAAATCTCAAGTGCCACAACCAATTTTTATCATTTGGTACACTTTGGAAAGCCTCTTGTATCACTACTGCAATTACTTCTTTGTTTTTCAAATCTCCCTTTATTCTAAGAGGGAACATCCTGTTCCTCGTCATCTTCACTTCAGCAATACATCTTTTGCTGGGTGCTTTATCCATGATGGTGCATACATCATTCACAAAGAAAACATTGTACCCCTTTTGAACAAGCTGACGAATACTCAAGAGGTTACATTTCATTCCAGGAACATAATAGACATCTACTATGGTTTTCTTTTCACCTTTCTTTGTAAATATTTTAACTTCTCCTTTTCCCATAACAGAAATTTTACTATCAGTCCCAAGTGTGACTTGTAATTTCACATTTTGATCTAATTTAGAAAACAAAGCTATGTTTCCTATCATATGGTTGCTGCAACCGGAGTCTAGAAACCATATATCATCACTGTTTGTTTCAGCCATATTACAAGCTAAAAGCACATTATCTTGGCTGATATTTTCTCTAGTGATATTTGCACTTGATCTATTAGTCATATCATGTTGCTTCTTCCTACATTCATTGGCATAATGCCCATATTTTTTACAATAATAACATTGGACATTGGATTTATCATACCTTTGTCCTTGAGTATGATGTTGTCCACTTTGTTGGTTGTTGCCTTGGCCTTGGTTCTGATTTGGATTGTTGCCTCTTCCTTGAGTATTTGCTGGATTGTTTCTTCCACCTCTGTTTTGTCTTCTGCCTCTTCCTCTCTTGTTTCCTCTGCCTTGGCCTCTTCCTCTTCCAAAAGACATCTGGGTCTTGAAGGCTTGTTCTAGAGATGAGTTTTCATTTCTACTTAATCTCTGCTCATGTGTTATCAGTGATGCATGTAGCTCATCAACTGAAAAGTTTGAGAGATCCTTTGTCTCTTCTATGGTGATGACAATCACATCAAACTTTGAGGGTAGGATCCTCAATAGTTTCTCCACAATCCTCCTTTCTTCAAGAATTTCTCCATGAGATCTTATTTGTGTGACTAGACCAATCACATGTGTGAAGAATGAGTCAATATTGTCTGACTTCTTCATGCAAAGATTCTCAAAATCTCTCCTTAGCCACTATAGTTTTTCTGTCTTTACTTTCTCCATGCCTTGATAGGTTGTCTTGAAAGTTTGCCATGCTTCTTTGGATGTCTTGGCTGCTGCTATCCTTGGAAACACACTCTCATGCACTACTTGATATAAAAATACGAGAGCTTTGGAATCCTTCTTCCTATTGCTCTTCAATAGATCTTTCTTTGCTTGAGTTAATCTGTTAAACTCATTTTTATCTGCTGGTTCTTCAAACCCATATTCAACAAGTTCCCATAAATCTTGAGAAGCAAACAGGGCTCTCATAGTTATTGCCCAATAGTCATAGTTCTTTCCATTAAACTGTGGGCGCTGAGTATTAAACATACCCATGCTAGTGCTGGTGCTGGCCATTCTAGCACTCTAAACTATGATTCAAATACCTGACTGTGTTTTTTTTAAAATAACTCACTGTTTGTTTTCAACAGCAACACAACACAGAAAACTAATATGAGAAATACCTGGATCATTTCTTAATTGTCTTCACTTTGCTGGAGAAGCTGCTGCTGCTAAAAACTCCTTCCTTCAGCTTCTTTGACACCTTCAGAGAGCGTGGACAAGCTCTGATACCACTGTTGGGAATTTTCTGGTAAATTCCAAAACAAAATAACTGAACAGAGAACGATGCTCTGTTTTCTCCACAGGATCTTTAACACAGGGAAGCTATAATTGATTTCTGAGAACAGAGTATTTTACACACCCACAAAAGCTTTGTATTCATTAAAATAAAACTACTGTTACAAAAAAGTCTTCCTCTAACTTAGGGATTTTTACCAACATTGCTTCAGAAGCAGAACCAAAATTACTTTGTCTCAAAAAAAAAATTTACACTGCTATGTGTAATTTTTTTTTTAACTTGCATTGACACTGCCGTGTTTTACATTTCCCTTTCAACAAAATACTACATTTACGCTTTGCTGCGAATTTCTCTCAATAAGAAACAACAAAAAAAAAATTACCTCTCCACTGCTGCTTATGGCAATTTCATATTCTAAAAAAAATTACATAAAGTCGCTGCTCTGTTTCACACTGTTGTGTGTTTCACTCCACGCTTCCCTCACATTACATTACACATCATATACAATAATAATAAAAACATAACACATAAATACATTTTTACTATGCCCATACCTTCGTAAGAAATAAAAAACATTAAAATTAAACTTTTTACCAATACTCTGCGAACACATTTAATTTCATTTATATTTTACCGGCGGTCAACCAAAAACTTCACGCAATGTCATTCCCTGTAGGCTTGGATGCAGCTTTGGATTAATTGGACGGTGGACATCCTTCCTTCGAATCAAACGGTTCGGAACAATATCGCACAGGCCTTTTTTACCAAACTTTACGTCTCGATGAAAAGCTGTTTTGGAAAACGAAAAAGTAATTGCATCAGATCCGAGGTAAACCACTTTTCGTGAAAAATGGTCCGTTAAAGTCTGGTGATTTTGTGAATTAAATGCAGCGCTGCAAGTTGAAATTAATATCTCAACAACAATTTGGAAACCTCTATTTAACCAAGTAACAATTGCAACCCAAATTCGAAGGCATCCTATAAAGGCTAACCGTAAAAGCCGATGAAGAATGGATCAAGCCGACTAGTGTGATTGGCGACATGTTCACTAGATGGGTGCAAGAATCTGCCATGAATACAACAGGCGCAGGAAAGACGAAGAAAATGTGCTGCTGGATGATCTTCGGCCTAGCTCGCCTGTACGACCATAGTAAAAATCATCACGAGCTAATGTTGGTATTTTAATAGTAGATTATCCTCTAGCTTCAATGTGTTACGTGGAAGTTGAATCGATTTTGACTTTGTATTTTGTTTAGAGGGACGAAAATTGGGGTTCTTACACTTCTAAATGAACGATGCTGTATACTTTTTATCTTCTTTTATGTTAATTGTTTTGTATTTTTAAATTTATATTTATGTTTTCACATCTATTTAATATAATTTATGAAATTACAATGCAAATGTTAGTATTTTTAAATTTATATTTATATTTTCACATCTATTTAATATAATTTATGAAATTATAATGCAAATCTTAAATACAAAATAATATTGTATATAAATTTAAAAGTTAAAAAATGATAAAAGCAGCTAAATCATACAAAGTTACAGAAATACAATTATATATTATGCACAAATGGTGTATGTGCAAAGACACTCACACACAAATTACATTGAGATCACTCTATTAAATAGAGTTTTTGAGATCCAACTTATTCCTATGGTTGAGAGAATTTCTCAACTATCACAAACCAATTTATCAAATATGGAATGTAAGCATTAACTCCAACATCCCCCTTAATCATTACATTACATGAAAATAACAAAATAATCAAGCTTATCAGTAGATGCTCCATCAAGTTGACTCATAACCCTCGGAAAGGTGTAGTTGGCAAGTTGGATTCCCGAGTTCCCTTCCTCAACTCCCGAATCAAGGACCTCCCGGAGTCAATTACTGGACAACATCTCCCGGAGTCAATTACTGGACAACATCCCAATCTGTCGCATAACCTCATTAGGAAAGCACTTCCACGTCTACCACTAATGAGGGATCCTTCCCTAGATCCGCAACTGCCATACTATTTAGACAACCATCCATATTGAGCCTTACTACTACTTGATCTTTAAGTACTGACATCAGACATATAGTTGAACTGCAAGTTATTTTTGAAATAGACAACACATCAGACACGTAAGAAACGAGATACATCTTAGAAAACATTAAATTAAAGCAGATATAGACAGAGACAACCACGAGAAGGGAGCCCACACGTTTTGGCCATGTGGCTAAGATGTTCCTCTGTACCAAGGCAAAAGTGGAATTTCTCTGGGATACTTTGTCATGTGGCAAAGAGCCTAAAACTCAGGCTTACTGTTCTTACCCGCAATACCACCCAACACAAGCAAAGGAGAGGTAGCAAGCGTCCAAATTCATCGCGAGAAATGCTATCTGCTAAGAAACCAAGCTCCGCGCCCACATCAACGTGTTTCTTGGAGTCTCCTACATTACACGTCGAGCTGGTCACTTTAGAATTCCATTCTATCAATTCCCCTTCTTTAATTGAACCCGTCTAATCATTACTGCCCTTCTCATCAGAAGACTCAAGATTATTATGTGCTTGTGCATTCAACCCTACTTCATCGTCCAGAGATATTATAAACGTGTTGAACCAGATCTCGTCATCAAGCTCATTTACAACATCAATCCCTTCTGGCTTACTCTCATTATTATCCATAGTATCGATTTTGTCGAGCAAGCTTATGACATCACTGTCAATGGTTCCAAGATTATTATGTGCTTGTGCATTCAACCCTACTTCATCGTCCAGAGATATTATAAACGTGTTGAACCAGATCTCGTCATCAAGCTCATTTACAACATCAATCCCTTCTGGCTTACTCTCATTATTATCCATAGTATCGATTTTGTCGAGCAAGCTTATGACATCACTGTCAATGGTTCGCTTTGCGTCTGGAGATTGAATCTGAAGAAATAAACTCAGTGAAAAGTATAGCTGCGATTCACACTGTAGGTCCGCTTTTATGCTCGGCTTTCTGATAAAAATAGCTCCGATTAACATCCAGATGCTCCAACACTTGTATGCACGAAGAAACCAGGCAGTCGTTAGGATAGCTCCAACACTTGTATGCACGAAGAAACAGTCCAGTACAAGGCCATAGACTGATATTCCCTTACTTTAAGTTTAGCTTTACAAAAAACTGTAGAGCAATATCATGGACAAAATAACTGGAAAAGCAGAGAACGAAGACTTCCGTTATGTCTTAAGTGAACGAAAGCATAATTACAAATTTACTGATACGACGGTCTTTTGTTCGAGATCTAGGAGCACATTCCCAGAGGACCATAGAACGAACTTCTGCTTGGGATAATCTCCGTGCTACACACATACAACACTGTGTCTATATTCTGACCATCACCACAAGTACTAACATTACAGCTAAAGCAAAGCCAAATGCACCTCCTCATAACACAGGTTCAGATCTAGCTCTGATACCATGATAAAAGCACCTAAATCATACAGAGTTACAGAAATACAATTATATATTATACAGAAATGGTGTATGTGCAAAGACACTCACACACAGATTACATTGAGATCACTCTATTAAATAGAGTTTTTGAGATCCAACTTATTCTTAATTTAGAGAGAGTAGTTGAGAGAATTTCTCAACCATCACAAACCAATTTATCAAATATAAAATGTAAACATTAACTCCAACAAAATATATATATATATATATATATATATATATTTCAATAAACACAACTAAATTTATATAAGGGAAAATATTTATTTATTAATTCTCATACACACAAAATAAATAGAAAAACAGGAAAATACCAATAATAAAACCAAATGCTAGCAAACATATTGAAGTTCATTGAAAATTACTTCTCTCAAGCACAAAATGCAGTAAAGAACAAATAAAGAAAACCAAATCAAAAACCAACAAAGTGCTTCAAGTTCATTGAATATTATGACGCTCCAACATACATCTCATGATAAAAGTATTTTGGTCGTATACCACTGTAAGAAAATGCAGAGAAAACGATCACAAGAACCCAACAGACTCCTCAATTGTATTGGATGTTACTACTATCCAACATACAACATACCCTTCTTAAAAAATAAAAAAACAGTATAGATATGAACATGTTCTGTGCGTGGATGAATGCTGTACTGTTAAAAAAAAATTTGAGCAAAATATTGTCTTACATTCTTAGGGCCGGGACATGTTCTGTTCCAATGTGTATATTATTTGCCTCGTTGTTACACTTGGTAGGCATGTTCTGTTCCAATGTGTATATTATTTGCCTCGTTGTTACACTTGGTAGCGACGTGTCAAGTTGTTTCATGCAATTTATTTACATACCATGCCATAAGACACCTGCGCTACATTCACCACTTAACTTGAATCAAATTCGACTTTGAATTTTGTTGAGAGGAAGGTGAGAGGGAAGAAATTGGAATTCATCTCTACTTCAATGGCTCGTTCCACGGATCGCCTAGTAGTAGGAAGAGTGATAGGAGATGTTATTTACATGTTCGTTCCTTCAATGGATACAGTCGTCTACTATGGATCCAAGCAGGTCACCACTGGCTGCGAGATCAAATCCTCTCCTCAATTTATGCAAACATGTAAGAATGGATCCAAGCAGGTCACCACTGGTTGTGAGAACAAACCCTCTCCTCAATTTATACAAACATGCAAGAATGGCTCCACTGGTATAATAAATTCCTTCCCTTCTACTCTCTTGAATTTCTTTGACTCGTCTGTTATTAGAAGCAGCTAAAAACCAGGGTATTTCAATGGCTCTAAAACTTGTGCGGGGTGCCACATCACAAGAGAAAGTGTCGAAGAAAAATCATTGATTTGAAAACGGATATGTGAGTTAAAAAACTCACTTCCCACACTCCCTTCGAGTAGTGAACCTGTGATTGGTAAATTCTGAAGTTGTCTTGTTTTACACACATTTGGCGGTTCGATTTTTGTTTGGAGTATTTGTTGAATTAATAAAGGTTTTATTTCCTTCAGGTACTCTATTTATGGTGAATTTTTTGGTTATTATCAGTAATCGGTAGTCTTAGAATATATTAAAATACATAAATAAATACGCTACATCACAAAATAAACAAATTGTGTCTCTCTTTGTATCTTAAAAACAAGAAAATAAAACAACATGATCGCGAAGATAATATTAATTATGTCCAAGTATAATCTCACCATCAGATGTAACGGTTGAGAACCTCTTCAGTTATTTTTAATGTCACCATCCGATATATGTCCTGTTACGACCATTTTCAGTTATTATCAGACCATTTGCCACCATTTTCAGTATAATATCCCCATCCGATGCATGTCCAATCAATTTTAACTTCTCGCGACCATTTTCAGTTATTATTGGATCAATATAGTAATATCTGAAGTATTTGACATTTTCAGTTATTATTGGATCAATATAGTAATATCTGAAGTATTTGACTTTTTTTGCGTGGAATGTAGGGTTATTTCTAGTGAATATCGAAAGTTTACTGGACTAAATGTCTTTTGACAATGCACAGGCATTCCAGCTGTAAGATAACACTCCTACTGGATTCTCTTTGGGCATATGCATCAGAAAGCTCGAGTATTTCACGAAATCGCCAAAGCTTTGTAGTGAGATCTTTGGTAGTTGACAAATGGTGGCAGGGCCACGAGCAAACAGTGACTGAGCAAACGGTGACGTGAGCGCTTCGGTAATTGGAAAACATTGATGTGTCAGATTTTTATTGGGCAAAAGAGGACGAAAATGCAGCCCTGCAATTGGCTGGGGTGAACAGTGTCTGCTCACCCCAACCTCGCAGAGAAAATGTCTTTCGGCGTAATGAACAAAATCATATAAAAATTGAGTTGAATGTATATATGATATGCCCCATAATCTAAAGTGTGGTTACTATAACTGATCCATATAATGTATTCGATAACCACTCTAATCTATGCATATTTGTTATCAAAAGTTTTGGATGTATTGCGTTTGTATAAATGACAAGATACTTCATTCACATGAAATTAAATTAAATCATAATATAATGTGATTAATATGATATTATCTTGGTCACACTACGTTGATAGCTCACTACCACGCCATTTAACGAGGAGTTTTTTACTTCGTGGTGATGATAAATTATCACACTTGAGGATTGACCACATGTTAGCCTAGACTTATGGGAAAACCCATAAGTAGAAGTTCTACCCAATGCAACATATGGTGTCATAGTATCGTATTTTATTTTACGATTTTTTAAATTATATAACTTAACAAGAAACAATCATGAATAAAGAAGATTCAAAATATTTTGTTTATCTAAATATTGGATCGGTGCAATTAGAGTGGTAACCTTACCATGTGCATCAAGGTGGAGGATAAGAGTAGCTTCGTTAAGATTCGAAGAAGACCTTGGAGGGTTTAATCGGGAAAGTCGTAATGGCTTCCATAGAGCATATTTTAGTGCACTACTAGAGGTCTGTGATTGACATGCCACACACTTGGATTCAATTACTCCACTTAGTAGCTACTACTATAATGTGCTACAACGAAACACATGGTGAATGTGAGCTTGTAGCTTGATTACCCATATATTGTAATTTGCACACAAACCATAGATATGATCAAGGGCTAAATGTCCAATTTTGTACATGAAAACTCACAATTTTGTCGTTAGTGTTATTAAGGTAATATAAAAAAACTCTTTTTTGACTTTATAAATACGTGTAAATGTAAATGAGTTGATTTTATGTACATATGAAAATGAATAATTTCTCTTATGGACATGCATACAATATATTGGCTTAGAAGTCAATCTAATACAAAATTAGATGATGCATCAATAATAAAACTAAGACTGTGTGGAACATGAATACAAGTAATAATATCAAATAAACATTCTAGAAGCCTTACTCATAAGAATTTCCAGACTAATGAAGGATCACAAACAAGATATTCATCATTTACTAAGCCAATACCAACCGAGAACTGAGGTGGATCGTCAAATGTCAAACACCATGAAAAATAACATTTGAAAGTAACTTGATAACACCGTCATAATCAACCATAGTATTTATGGCAAGTCCAAGACAAGCACCTCCTAAAAACACTGGCTAATTAGTAATTAGAGCATGAGTAAATCACCAAATCATAGAAGCAATATTCCAAGAATGATGGATTGTGCCATCTACAAATCCTATAAATACCATTTAGTCCAATAACATCCATCAATCAAATCAAATCAAATCGAAGACTAACGACAAGGAGGAATAACAACCTAGCCTAAAACTACTAATATACAACAATTACAAAAGAAAAACACCCAAGCAAAGATGCTTATTCATAATACCTCTAAAGTGAAGCTTGATATAGGGATCACTAAGCATGTCACCCTCATATTCAAGTAGCTTGTAAGCTCCCTTCTTAAGGACACATCTAATGATGTAAGGAATGATTCACATCACTTTAAACTTGATTTCCCATAGTGTATCTTTGCCTTGGTCAAAATCCAAGCATAGATATTTCGAAAATAAAATCTAAGGTTGTACATATTTATCATAATTAAGCTTGACACACCTTTTATGACACTAATTTATAGTGGCCTCATGTCTATGGTGCTCAACAAGTTGTTCTAGGCGAATAAGGTATTGTTCAATCAAGCTTGTGTTAGAGAGAATCTTAATTCCTAGCTTGAGCAAGGGAATCTCACATTCAATCGGCAAAAGTACTTCCACCTTATGAACAATTTGGAAGGGAGTAAATATTGTGGCAATATTAACTCAAGCTTGATAAGCCTAGAGTGATCGATACAACATGAGATGTCGGTTTATTCTACCTGCATTAATGGTATGATGTAGGATGGTTTTCAATGACTTTTTCACTACCTCCACTTGTCCATTAGCTTAAAAGAAACAAGGAGGTGAATGATCATATGTAAATCCTATATTAGAAGTTAGTTTTGACACACACATATTGCAACATCCATAAACCCTCAAACCATTAAGCCTAGATTAGAATACAACCGTAGTTCCTTAACTAAAATTAAAAAACCATGGGGTAAATCTCCATATGCCACAAAATAGTTAAAAGTGAAAAATGTATGCCAAAAACCATAAGCAATGAATGCAAATAAATGCCTATTTGTTTCAAGATCTCTGACCCCCCTTCTGACACCCCACTATGCCTAACATGAGATTTGGTGCATGAAGCTAATTGTGCAAAGAATATAACACATACCCAACAATCTCCTACTTTTTATTATCTTTGCAAATAAGGGGTCACAAGAATACATGGCTAGAAATCCAAGGCAATAATTCCTAGTGTTTTTATATGCCAAAAGAACTTCTCAGAGCTCATAGATTTTTTTAATGAATCTACAACATTCTTAAAAGTATCCACCTTTACTAGTAATCCCTTCTCATCTATAAACATAACTCTCACAAAGTGATATTTAACATCAATATTCTTTGTCTTAGAATGATAAGTTGGACTCTTCACGAAGAATATTACACTCTAACTATCACAATCTATCCTTAGAGCATGTTGTATGATCCTATTTAGAATATTATATTGTTGTGCTAAGATCCTCCTTAGATTAGAAACAAAATTCTTTCATTGTGCTTAAGGATTCATGAATTTTTCCAAGTGAAAAATGAATTTTTATGTTAATTTTATGAGAAATTAAACATAAATAAGAGGCTGAACAACAACATAAACATGTATAGAACATCATAAAAAAAAAAATTACAACAGGAACATGATAAAGGAGTTCACACCATTAGGTATACATCTCCTTGGTCCAACTTCCAATGGCTTGGGCCTCTCTATTATGCTCAAAAGTGTAAATATATGTGTTTACAATGGTCAAATGCTTCTGAAACCTTCTCCCATGAGTCCAGAATTTCCAAAAATGACCACCTAGCCTCTTTTTGCATCCAATTTGGTGGAAAACTGAAGAATTTATGACCTACCCTAGTTCTCCCAATATTCACTCCACAAATTGCACCATTTTCGGCATGAACCTACATTTTCGCTCCAAAATTACGCTAACTGGGCGAAAATTTCACCATGCGGCGGTCCATAATATATCAACGCCAATTGTTCCATCGCAAATCATAATCAGCGAAGAACCAATCGTCTTATGGTTTGTGAATGTGGTGGAGTGACATGCGATTGCGATACATCGGACCCGATGGAACTATTATCTGGAACCCATAATATTATCCCATCCGAGATCCATCAAAATTCACAATCAGTGGATTCAGGGGGTGACAAATATATTGGACTTTGCACTTCTGTGATGTGCAATTGTGATTATCGCATCGCAACCTGGGTACGCTGGGGGTCGATTCATCACATCGCACCCTAGCTTGTTCTGGGGCCGATTCTTTAACACAGACCTACCTGCGACATGTGATTTATGAAATGTGGGGCCAATGGTGACCTGCCACTTGGAACTTCCCCATTCGCTAAAGGGTCCTACCACATCATCCACTCCTACCATGTGTCGAAGTCTAACTTGAACTTTAACTTGCTCTAACTTCTTCATGTGAGCTCGGATTCGAGTTCTGTTCACATCATTTGAATCAGGATGACAAGCACTTCAATCTGAAGTCGAGTTTATCGAGATTATGCCACTTTGTGTTTTGAGCCTAATTTTGAGCACTTGATCACTCCTCCCCACTCGAAGCCTTTTGGAATCTAAAAGGATCACTTTCAATTATCCAGCAAGTGAGGATATAGTTCCTTCACCTTTCCAACATCTATCCATTTGGCTTTTAAAGGATTTGTACCCTTGAGCCCCACTCAAAGATAATTGATACTTTCCCTTTTTGATGTCCTTGTTCTTCTGTCAAGTGTCATGTCTTGTCGAAGCTCATCAAGGAATTCTGGAGAAAATTCTTCAATGGATGGAATTTGAATATTCTCTCCTTGATCTTCAATAAAAGGAGGTTCATACAACCTTAAATTCTCAACATTAACAAAGATATAAATTTGCGTATATGAAGGCAAATCCAACCTAAAGGCATTGTTACCAATCTTTTCCAAAATTCTGAATGGACCATATCTAATTGGTTTTGGCTTTTTACCTTCTCCTTGGAGACTCTCTTTGTTAATATGAAGCCAAACTTCATCACCAATGTAGAACTTGTGATCTTAACTATGCTTGTTGTGCCTTTCTTTGTTCTTGCCTTGGATTTTCTCAAGTTGTTCTTGAATCTTTTGGTGTACTAGTTGGAAGTGTTCAATGAACTTTCTTGCTTTGTCTATGTTGCTATGAGCTTCAATAGCAACATAATTTCCAAAAATAAAATCCAAAGGAGTTTTAGTCAAGTATCCCAAGCATGCCTCAAGTGGAAAAGTTTGAGTTGAAGAGTGTTTGGCTCAATTGTAAGCATGTTGAATATAGTGCAAATGTTCATCCCACAACTTAGGATTCTTGCTGCAATACCCAAGAAGAAGACGCATCACTATTATGTTCACCACTTTTGTTTGACCATCTGTTTGTGGATGAAAATTTGTACTCTTTTTCAATTTGGTGTCCATGAATCACCACAAGCTTGAACAAAAATTCCCAACAAAGCGAGAATCTTGATCACTAACAATGGATGTGGGCAATCCAAAATGCACCCAAACATTTTGAAAGAATAACTGAGCAGTTTGTTCAGCTGTAACTTTCATTTTACATGGCATCAAAATACACATTTTGCTAAACCCAACCACAACTACATGCAAATAATCATGACCTCTTTTTGACAATGGAATACCTCCTAAATATCCATAGAAACACTCTCCCACGGTCATGAAGGAATTGGAAGTGGTGTGTACAATCCTAACTTCCTATTACTAGGCTTACTGATTGCACATAACGAACATCCTTTAATAAAGTGAGATACACTTTCAAGCATATGAGGCCAATAACAATACCTCTGTAAATGTGCCACCATCTTACTTACATCGAAATGACGAAGAATAAGAGAAGTATGTGCCTCTCTTATCATGTCAACTCTTTCTCCTTGTGGAATACAAAGCTTGCCATGATGGTATAATAAGTTATCATGCAAATGATAATCCAATTCCTCTAATGGGTTACCTTGATTCAAACTTGCATAAACATATTGAAAGTCATTGTCTAATGCATATTGCTCAATATAAATTTCATATAAAACAAAATTATGCTTGAGTAAAATTGCTGCACTAAAAATAGGCCTGGGAAGCATATCAACAAATTTATTGTAGATACCTTTCTTATACCTTATTAGCAAGTGGAATTGTTGAAGAAAACCCATCCATCAGAAGTGCCTTGATTGCTACAACTTTGATTGAGATTACAAGTATTGCAAGGGTTGATGATCAATGTGAATGATTGTTTCCTTACCCATCAAGTCGTGTTTCCATTTTTTCACACTTTTCACCAATGCATACAATTCCTTGTCATATGTAGGATATTTAACCACTACACCATTAAAATTTTTCGGATGAAAATAGATAGGCTTACCATGTTGAATGAGCACTATACCCATAGCGTAGTCACTAGCATCAGTCTGAATCTCAAATGACTATCTCAAGTATGGAAGTGAAAGTACTGGAGTTGTACTGATCTTTTCCTTCAATGCATCAAAGGCCTTTCGTTGTTTTCCTCCCCACTAAAAAAGCTTTTTCACACTTGTCAATGCATGCAAAGGAGCTGTTATAAGAGAAAAATTAGCAACGAATTTCCTCCAATATTGGGTTGCTCCCAAAAAAATTCTTACCTTTGTAACTATCTTGGGCCTTGGCCAATTCACAATGACATCAACCTTGGAGGGATCTATTTTCAACTCACCTCCTCCAACAATATGACCCAAGTAAACTAAAGAAGTTTTTCCAAACTCGCACATTGACATCTTAAGATACAACTGTTCTTTTTTCAAGACATCAAGTACTTTTATTACATGCATGACATGTTCATCACAAGATTTACTGAAAATTTAGATGTCATCTAAGTAGACTATGACAAACTCATCAAGAAATGGACTCAACACATCATTCATTGCACACATGAATGTAGCGGGAGCATTACATAAACCAAATGGCATAACTAGCCATTCAAACAAACCTTTTTTTATTTTGAATGATGTCTTCCAAATGCCTCCTTTAGTTATTCTAATTTGATGGTAGCCACTTCTTAAGTCCATCTTAGTAAAATACTTTTCATCTTTTAATCAATCAAGTAAATCATTTATTCTAGGCAATGGGTAACGGTTCTTTACTGTAATTTTGTTCAATGCACGAAAGTCCACACACATGTGCCATGTTCCATCTTTCTTGGGCACCAAGACTATAGGTAAAACACATGGCAAGGAAGATGGTCTGATGATCCCTTTATTCAACAACTCTTGAATTTTCTTCTTAATTTTTGCGCTCTCCATCACTGACATCCTGTGCATGACAATGTTAGGAAGAGGACAATCTTGCTGCAACTGTATCTCATGTTGGATTCCTCTCTTGAGAGGTAATCCCTTTGGTTCCTAAAACATCTCATCATATTGGTTAACAATGTCAACCAATTCAGATTTCAAATTTGAATCACAACCTTTAAAAGATTCATTACCAACATCATCCTTGGGTTTGATCATTAGAAGCACAAAATTCTTTCTCGAATTCACTAGTCTTTTCATCTGCCCTGCATTAACAAGAGAAAGATTTATTTTCTTGCTATGAGCTCTCACAATATATTCCACTCCGCCTTTGAATAAATGATATTTGTTTTCATGTCTATGGAAGATAGATTTTCTATCATAAAGGTACGGGCTGCCCAAAATTATGCCACATATATCTAATGACACAACATCAAGATCCACTTCATCTATGAAATTTGCAATAATAGTGAATCTCAATCTACACTTTCTAGTAACCTGTAATTGCACATTATCACACACCCATCCAAGTTTATATGGTATATGATGTGGAACAGTTTCCAAGTTTAAACTTTTGATAATGTTTTTAGATATAAGATTGGCTTGAGAGCCACTATTGAAAATCAAATCAATCTTGTTGTGTTTTTATATCACCCTTATGAGAAAAAGTTCTATTCTCCTCTTTTCATTTGGAGTTTCATTTTGTGAGTTTGAATAACTAGTGCTAGAAATGGATTCTCTTCCTTTTAACCCCATGGTTATGATTTTAGTTTCATCACCCGAATCGGATCCCAAATCTTGTTTAGTGGTTGCAGTTGTTTTTTTTCCCTTGTTGTTGTTTCTTTTTGGTCTCATTTTAGCATGAAGCTTCGAACAATGAGCTTCATCGTGACCTTCTCTAGAAAATTTTTTGCATGTAACTTTCTCTCCTTCGTTTTTGATAGACATAGTTTTCTTTGCCTTCCCTTTGAAAGCCTTTTCCTTTCCTTTACTCTTAAATGCATTTTTACTACCTTCTTCTGGGGTGTTTTCCCCTCTTGCCTCAAGATGAATGGCTTGCACACACACATCATCTAAATTATTGGGATTAAACATTAAGATAGTATGCCTAAGGTAACTGTGTAAATCCCTTGTGTACTTCAACAATGTGTCCTGTGATTACAAATCTACACCTCACATCGAAGACCTTTTTTCTGAATTCTTGGGTGTAATCTTGCACATTTTGACCTTTAAGTTGTCTAAAGTTCTACCAATTCATGATGGCTTCTGTATATAAGCTAGAGGGTATAATTTACTTTTGATTGTAATGATGAAATCAATCCAAGAAATTGAGATCTTACCATGTTTTTTAATCTCCTCTTGGGTCTTTGATTCCCACCATACTAGTGTTGCATCCTCCATTCTCAAGGAAGCTAATTGAATCTTTATGTCATCCTCTTGAAGGTTTTGAATCCTACAATATACCTCCAACTGCAGAATGCAATTATCAAGCTTCTCTACATTCACTTCACTAATATACATGGGCAGCTCAAATTTAACATCAAGTTTTTTAAAAGGTGATTTATCAGTTCCTTTTGAAGTATGATGATGAGTATAAGTAAGGGTTGTGTTAGTGGAAGAGGGTGAAGATTCTTCTGAAGAAGAAAATGAAGAAGATGGTGGATATGGTGGAGGTTTGTCTCCAGTTCCATTACCTCCTCCTGAAGGTCCTTTTCCTTTGGGAGGTTCAGAACTTTCCCCTTGTAACCTGGTATTCCTCTCTTCATAGAAGACCTTTACCATCTTTGTCATATCAAATAAAGCCTTTTCGAAAGCGTTCTCATCTTTTTTCATTTTTGTAGGTTCTCCTTCATGACACATGATCTTTGGAGTCTCAACTGCAACTTGAGGTTGAATTGGTGTTGGCAACTGTGGCAACCTTGCTCTCGTACCCCTTGACCCAACTTCAGGGCTTCCAACTAGCTTCCATTCCCCTCTTTTGAGTTTTAACCTTGTAAGCATGACATAAAATTGAAAACAGTTAAATCCTTCTTTCACAAAGAAAACCTAGTGCTCTGATACAAAAATGATTTGATTTAGAATAATAGGTTGTTGTGCTAAGATCCTCCTCAGATTAGAAACAAAATGCTTTCATTCATGAATTTTTGCAAGTGAAAAATGAGTTTTTATGTTAATTTTATGAGCAATTAAATAGTAAATAAGAGACTAAACAAAATCATAAAAATGTACAGAACATCATCAAAAACACATTACAATAGGAACATGATAAAGGAGTTCACCCCTCCCAGACTATGTCTCCTTGGTCCAGCTTCCAATGGCTTGCACCTCTCTATTTTGCTCAAAAGTGTAAAAAGATGTGTTTACAATGCTCAAATGCTTCTAAAACCTACTCCCATGAGTCCAGAATGTCCAAAAATGGCCATCTAGCCTCTTTTTTCATCCAATTTGGTGGAAAACTGAAGAAGTTATGACCTCTCCTAGTTCTCCCAATATTCACTCCACAAATTGCACCATTTTTGGCATGAACGTACAATTTCACTCCAAAATTGTATGAACTAGGAAAAAATTTCACCGCGTGGCAGTCCATAATCTATTAGCATTGACTGTTCCATCATAAATCATAATCAATGGAGAACCGACGGTCTTATGCTCTGCGAACGCGATGGGGATACACGCAATTACGATATAGCGGACTCGACGAAACTATTAATTGGAACCCATAATATTATCACATCTGGGATCCATCACAATTCACAATCAACAGAGTCAGGGGGGGTAACATATATATGGGACTCTACACTTCTGCAATGTGCGATTACGATTATCGCATTTCAACCTAGGTACGCTAGGGGATTATTATTTAACATCGCACCCTGACTTGTTCTGGGGCTTATTATTTAACATCGACCTAACTGCGACATGCGATTTGCGAAATGTGGGGCCAATGGCGGCTTTCCACTTGGCTCTTGCCCATTCGTTGATGGGTTCTGCCATGTCATCCACTCCTGCCATGTGTCCAAGTCAAACTTGAACTTTGACTTGCTCTAACTTCTTCATATGAGCTCGGATTCGAGTGTTGTTTACACCATTGGAATTAGGATTATGAGCACTTTGATTTGAAGCTAAGTTTATTTATATTCTTCCACTTTTAGTTTTGAACCTAATTTTGATCACCTGATCATTGTACCATCCCAATAGTTGAGCACAATATTTTCAACCATATGTGTTCCTTGCTTACATTAGTGGTTGAACTATACTTAGTTTTTGTAATTTAGAGTGCCACTATAAACTCTCTCTTACTCATTCAACTCATTACTCTTCCAAATAATTTAAACACATACCTACCTGCAGATCTTCTATGGTCCAAATCTTCAACTTAACCTACATCAACAAATCGATGTATGTCCAACACTCTATCCAATCCTAGTCTTCCTTGACATGCCATGCCACTCAAATACCTAAAAATACTATTTACTACTTTCGAATTCTCCTTGGTTTTAACTTGTAATTGCTCAATATTCCCTTTACATATGCAATATATGGTCTATTAGAGAACATTGCATACAACAAACTACCAGCTACATTGGTATAGGGAACATACGACATATCCTCTTCTTCTTCTTATGTATTGGAACATTCATTCATAAACACTTTTGCATCTATAAGAATGTAAGTGTTAACCCTATACAATTAGTTGTTATAAACATATTCTTAATAAAACAAAAAGCTGCAACGAAAAACACATACATTAACACAAATATTTTATCTTGGAAACCCAAATTGGGAAAACCAATAAGATTTTTCAATATATATATATATATATATATCACAATACACTACATTTATCCTGTAGCATCCATCCATTCACCATGGATTAGAATACAACCAGAATTCCTTAATTGAAATTGAAAAACCATGGGAAAAAACATTTGTACATCACAAAACTACTAAAGAAAAATCATATGTTAAAAATACAAGGGTCAGAAGAGTGCATGATTCGAAATCTAGGGTAATAATTCTCATTGTTTCTATATACTAAGAAAATTTCTCAATCCTCATAGATTTTGGTAATGAGTTTACAACATTCTTCAAATTGTCCACCTTCACCAACAAGATCATCCTTTATTCAACCATATCTCTCACAAAGTGATACTCAACATCAATATGCTTTGTCTTAGAATGATATGCTACCTTGTTCACTAGGAATATTGCACCCTAACTATCACAATCTATCCTCACGACTTGCTTTACCAACCCAATACCTAAACGTAATATATGTAACCATACTAATTCATTGCTTACATGAGTGGCTACCATGTATTTAACTTCTATAGTTGAGAGTACCACTACAAACTACCCCTTTCTGATTCGTTTGCTCTTCCAAATAGGTTAACCATATATACCCAGTTGTAAATCTCTTGCAATATAGATCACTGTTCCATTTTCAACAAGAAAGCCACGTATGTCCAACACTCTGTCTAATCCCAGTCATTCTTGGTAGCACAATCCATCACAAGTAGTGCCATGCAAATAGTTGAAATCCCTCTTTACTATTTTCCAACGCTCCTTCCTTGGTTTTTGACATATACTTACTTAACATTTCAACTGCATGTGCAATGTCTAGTCTAGTATAAACCATTGCATACATCAAAATTCAAACCAAAATGGCATATGAAACAAGGGAAATGTACTCTTCCACTTCTTGTGTCTTAGGACATTGTTTTGTATATAACTTTAGTCCTACAACAATAGATACCCTTACTAGTTTACATTCTTTCATGTTATACCTCTATGAAATTGTCTTGACCTATTTCATTTGATTTAACTAGGTTTTCTCTTTTCTTAATCTCTTTTAATTTCCATTCCAAAAGTGAAATTTATAGTACTAAGACCCTTCATGTAAAAATTTGAGGAAAAATTAGTTTTCACTACCTATATTATTTCCTTGCCAATTCCTTTTAGCAACATATCATCCACATACAACACTAAATATATAATAAAATCACCAACTAATTTGAAATACTCACAACGATCCAATTTTCTACCTGTGACGCCTTACCCAAACATATAATTATCAATTATTTTATACCACATCCTTGGGTGATTGATTTAACCCATATAGGGACTTTTTCCACTTGCATACTAGCTCTTCTTTTTCCTTTAATAGCAAAATGTTCTAGCTGCTTCATGCATATTTTTCTTCCAGATCCCCATGTAGGAATGTTGTCTTCACAACCACGTGTTCTACTTAAAAATAAAAATAAGCGACAACATATGAAAGAAATCTAATAATAGTTAACTTGGAAATAGGAGAAAAAATATGACCAAAGTCAATTCCCTCTACCTAATAGATAATCCTTTTCTACCCATCGAGCTTTGTATTTTTGCACTCTCCTTTTTCATTTAACTTCTTAAAAACCCATTTTCTACCAACATCTTGTCTTCTATCTGGTCTCCACTTGATCCTAATCCTCATTTTTATCTAATGTCATGTTTTCTTCAACCATGGCCTTTTTTTGGAGTTTTCCATCCTCTGAATTTGTTGCCTCCTTAACAAGTTTAGGATCATTACCCATTGTAAACAAAGAAAAAATTAAATGGAAATGAGGTAGAATGTAAATTTTTTGGCTGCCTTATTTCTTGAACTGATCTCATAAATACTAGAGTATGTTCTTCTTCTTCTTATTTTTCTTCTATAGAATCTTATTCGTCATATTTCAATTCAAAACTTTCTTTTATGGTATTTTTTTCTTTGGTAAGATTTCTTATTTTACCATGGAAAATTTTAGGGGCTAATATTCACAATGTGGGCTAATTTTCCATGCTTTTTGCAAAACAAAAAGATTTTCTAATTTCTATTTTTTCTAAAAATGATTCGCCCAAATTTTGTAGTATAAAATTATTTTACCTTAAAGAACATTTAAATTCTATAGAAACTATATATAAGATTAATAGAAATTTCAATATTTTTATAAATATGTCTCCAAATATTTTATAATTTTCATATTAGGGACTAGTAAGATTCGTGAAGGTTTCTAAACTTTAAGATAAATATCCATTCTTAAAATTGTCCCTATATTTGACAACATATTTAACTTCTTTAAATAATACATCTCAATTATACACTCCCTTCTTAGTTTCTAGGTTCCAAAATCTTATAACATTTCATATCATATTTATATGCAATAAAAATACACTTTTTATCTTTCTTATCCATCTTACTCATATTCTCCTTTTGAACATGCAAATAAACATCATAGTTAAAAATTTTAGATTTTTAAGATAAGGTTCCTTACTAATCCATATGTAACATGGAGTCTTATCATATAACACTAATGAGGGTGATATATTTACTAGGTAACATGAAATGTACACTACCTCTACCCATAATTCATTTCCTACCCCAAGACCATTGTGCATGCTCCTTTCTTTCTCCATTAGCGATTTGTGTTTCCTTTTTGCAACTCCAGTTTACTAAGGTGTGTATGGATTGGTATTGTTCCTCGCTATGTTGCAATTCTTACATAATTCTTTGAATTCATTCCCAAAACATTCTCCACCAATATATGTCCTCGACACCTTAATTTTATTCTTTATTTGACACGAGCATTATTCAAATGGTGAAGACCTCAAGTTGCATCAACATTCATTGGTTCACTTCACAGTTGCTCCTGTTGTTGCTAGTTGATACCACTCCACATTATATGTTGCAATCATTCATGGCGACATTCTATATGCTGGCACCTAAGTTTGCAGTGTAGTACCATCTTACTCCATCATGTTCATTTGGTACTTTTGGGAACATTCTTTGATATCAATGATCCGCTTCATCCTTCAACATCATTGGCATTCTTATATGTGATATTCAGACATGTACTTGTTCGATCATGATTAGATGATCCATTATGTATTTTCCGGTCTTTAATACTTGTATACTTAGTGGATCCACTTGTACTTGATATCTAGACATGCTTTACTTTCTCTAAGCATGGGTATGCCTGCCTCAGATAGTCTTTCTTTCTTATCTCCCTTTGTGGCTTGGCAGGCTGAAATCTGGTGAAGTCCTTCTCTGTTTTTGATAGGTTTCCTTTCCATGCACTTGATATATTTTGGCCATCATGTACCCCTTCTGACCTCATATATTAGGGGGGCATCTATTATAGCTCCAAATCTCACTCTTGATGTTTGTGATGTTGCACTCATGGCCTAGGGCAACCCCTCCTTTCAGACCTGGTCCAAATACTTTAAAAACAGTGTTTTACACCTTATACGTGACATTTCCCTGAGCTAAACGCCTGTGTACGCGGGTCTATGTATACCCAACATAATTATATATCTTAAAACACTTAAAAAAAAAATTAAATCTCCTTAATTTCAGGCGGAGATAACGGGTTTTACTTGTTGATTACCTATTAGTTCTCGTGGCCCAATTGTTCCCAACGAATTCCCAACTAAAAAACTACTTTGAGATATGTATAAAAAGGCTTCAATGGGAAGGCCTAAGGGAGGAGAGAGGAGAGAAGAGAGAGAAAAATCACTCTGCTGAGATTATCCCTGATTAGGTCTGAAGATCCTTGTGCTTCCAGCACTTCCCCATTACAGGAAACCCTTGTTTCCTTGAGTTATGATGTCTTTCCATTAGTGGAGATATCCTTGAGTGAGTCATGGAAGGAGTTTGTTGAAGGCTTGAGATTAGACGAATCTGGAGGACGGTTTCGCTTGGAGCCTGTGAAAGAAAGATTCAGGTGAAATCATTCCTTACTGTATTTTAGTTATCTATAATAAAAGAAACACTTGTCTTGTTCCTGATATTAATCTTCTTCATGCTTATGATATCAATGTTATGATTTACATACGAATGGTTGTTTCAATTATATAACTAACTACCTTTCAATATGCTATAAAGTTGACTTCCCTATGATGCTTGGTCCATATAGTGATATGCTTCCTTGAATTGATTGCCTTGTAGGTTGAAGGATTGAAAGGAACTCCGACAGGGTTTAGACCCTGGCTGGATCTACCCAAACGAAGGACCCCCAGGTGCACCTCTCATCGTGTAGTTTATTTATATTAGTATCATGGCTATATGGAATGCTTGTTTTTATTTGTAGATAACCCCTACTCTGCTAGGGTATTGACCCAAGACCCTAGGGTACTTTGTCCCTGAACATAGATGATGTTAAATCTTTCCATGTATACAAAAAATGGAGATTATTGAAGGTCCCATTGGACCTACTGCATATTGAACCAATAAGGGAGCCAAATCCCATTGTAAACTTGGATGACAGCTCCAAAGAGATTTCCGAAGAAGAAACCCAAGAGATATCTACTCATGAGTCAGAGCACTGAGAGAAACAACCTCAAAATGGGGGAGGAAATAAAAATAAAGAGTTCGAAAGGGACACGAGTTGAACTACAAAGGAAACATTTGAGCAAACCACGACAAAGAAATAGATAGAAGTTCACTCTACATCCACTCAGTCAGCAAAAACTCTAGCTATTGATTTGGAAAAGGAATGATAACATTTCAACAAGAAGCTTCACACAAATGAAGAAACATTTGAGATACATACTCCTAAGCAAACATAGCACAAGTCAACTCAAGAAACAACAATAGAAAAAATTGTAGGCACTCAAGATGTTGAGCTCATTCCTGCCACCCCCACTTCAGAAATTATTTTGAGAATTGAGGAAGTTCCTCCACTAGATGTATTTTATAGTCCTACCCACAAAGTTATCGTCAAGAGATAGAGGAAGAAAAGAAAGTTATATGTTGCAGCTGTTACGACTCCTGACAATGAACCAATGGACATTGTATGGAAGGACTTGCCCATGGACCCATATGAAAATCTCACAAAATTATCACAATTAGCAGGAGCCTATTCTACGAAAACTATTGACAAAGCAACAAAGGTCCAAATGATGCTTAAATAAAAGGAAAAAATAATTTTGTCGTTGGAACAACAATTAGCTCCAGAGAAATCCAATCAACTAGCACAGCTCCAACAGGAATTTGAACAGATGCGAATGCAACATTAGGCTAGCCTAGAAGAAAGAGATGTGTGGATACAATAGCTATGATAGATAAGTATAAATATAATCCACAAATCGATGAGTTCATAAAGGAAGCACTCAGTCTTAACTCCCAACTAATGCAGCAGAAAGAAGTTCTTTGCCAAACAATCTCACAAATAAGTCCTTATTGCGAGATCAGTCATAAGCTAACAAGCTAAGTTGTCAACGTGAGACTTAAGTATGACAAAATCCATAAAAATATTTTTGACTTTATCACTTGGAAAGAATCAGAAGATGGACAAAAGGTTGATCTACCAAAGCTGGAGGAATCGCATAAAGAGATCTTGTTCATAGATTGGGATTTGGTGCTAAAGCAAGTGGAAAGGGAAACAACGATCGCAGTAGCAGTAGCAAACAACATAATAGAAGCCATCAACAAAATCTACATGGCACCAACCTGGTTACAGAATGCATATGAGGATTTCTTCCAAATGTAAAATAGTTAGAGGAGTAGTGGAGGTAGGCAGCGAAGGAAAATGAGGAGGCAATCAGACATATGAGCAAGATAAACTGGGAAGCATACTAGAAGTTCTTGGTAAAACCATACAACCAGTGGATGACCTTGAGATGCCTAAGAACCTCCACACAAAAAATGGTGCTAGCGCTAACAGACGTTATATTTTCTAGGGACTTAAAATCTGCGATCGACCAACCGACACAGCTCAAGCCTATGATATATATTTGCAATCTCAAAGATCAAATGCAAAGGAGTTAGTCACTTAGTTTATTTTTATTTTCGCATGATTTGAGGAAGGTCTTTTAAACCTCCTCATCTATTTTTGTAATAATATATTTTAGGACCTATAGTTTAGTATTTAAACCCCTCTCATGCATTTAGAGAGGGGTCCAAAATTTTTATTAGAAACATTCTTCAAAACATTGCACTTCTATACTTTTGAGGAGGTTCTAATGGAATGAATGGAACAGGATCTATTTTCTTTCAAATATGTAGCATGCTCTACTGAAATGCACTTTTGTACTCTTAAAATGTGTTGGATTGATTGAGATTGGATTAATATGTGTGAAAATATGAATTACAATTTAGCATTATTGCACTTTTGTATGATGTTGGCTTTGACTTTAGTCTGAATACATGAACGATTTTATATGCGATATATCTTTCAAATCGTTTTGGCTAAGTATTTATCTAAAACGATTACTGTTAAACGATTTCACTTCTTATTGTAGTTGAATGATCTTTATTACCAATTGTTGTAGGACATGATTGTAGATCACATATTGTACTTAATTCCTAGGTATATTTATAACTAAATAGTGTTAAACTAGGATATATGCATGTTTTTTTAGTTATATTAGATTACACTTAGCTTAACCATCCTCCCGTTACATCATATATCACCCAAACAACACTATCAATTTTTTTTTGGGAAAATGGTCCCATTATCCCCAGTCAGAGCCACTATACCAAGCAGAAAAGGAGCTGCTAACCAAGGTCTAGACTGGGTGGTTTTCCCCCATGTTGTAGCAATGATTTTCGAGGCTTCAACATTTTGGAACTAGAAGGAGGGCCTAACTATGAAAGGAAAGTAAATTCAAATCAATAGGCCATTCTAAGAGTAAAAATCCCTCACCATCTCCTCCAATTTCTCGATCGCATTCCAAATCTCCAAATCCTAAGCGAGCAATTGTAAAGAATCCTTTAGAATCCACTACTGTGATTTCAAAGAAGTCAGATCAATATTCTTCTACAGAAACCACTGAAGTCCAATCTTTGATCCATAAGCTACAGGGGATTTCAATACCTCAAGAAGAATCTGCGTTATCCCAAGCTAGTGTTTCTTCTCAGTTCCCCTCATCTCAAAGGTTATCTAGAGCATAAAGTGAAAAGTTTGGGATCCCCCCATTTCAATTCCCTCTACCAAACTGTAAGAGAGCTAAGAAGACACAGTCTAAATCCCATAGTGAGTCTCTCATCATCACCTCAAGCATCCTCATTCATTCCATCCACTTCATCACAAAATCAACCATCCACCCCTCAACTCTAGATTGTGGTTTACACTCATACTGGAGCACAAGCCTCCTCTACCCAATCACCTTCAAATACAGGAACATCTTCCTCTACACAAATACCTACAATGGCTCAAAACCCACAAAGGCCATGGACAAATCTAGGAGCTGTATGGATGACGGGACCCTTACATCCATTGCTAGCCCATCTATAAAAGTGGTTACCAAAGTTCAATCATGATGATGGCTTACTAAACAATTTTATGTTTTCCATAAACCTGAATGAAGTAGTGGAAGAAGATGTAGTTGTAAGATAATTCCCTTATACCTTACAAGGATCAACAAGGTCATGGTACATTTTATTACCATTGGGTTCCATTAATAGTTGGGATGCCTTTCAAGAGTAGTTCCTAGCCAAATTTGGAGATGACAAATCAATGACTACTCTTATCAATGATCTCTCCAACTTAAAATTTGAACCTAAAGAACTGATTAAGGACTTCAATTCACGTTTTAACAAGTTATTGAATAAAATCCCAACAAAATCTAAGCCCAGCGATGAATTCCAAAATGAATGGTACATCTCTACCCTTCCCTCAAACACAACTATTTTGTCGATAGGGCTACCAAACCAACTTTGGCAGAAAAAAATGAAAGAAGCAATAACTATAGAAAATGTATTTTAGCCTTAGATAAGAAAAATGCATTAGAAGAATGCAAATCCAAGAAAGTAACTTTTCGGGACAAAACCAAGAAAAAGCCACCCAAAGATCCTTTTGATCTTGAAGGTCTACAAAAAGTCCTTGAAACCATGTCCAATGAAATGGTTGATATCAAGAAACAAGTAGCAAAGACTTCCTCAAAGAAATCTTTCAGACCATACAAAAGAAATCCCCCCTCTGATATTAAGCCTCCAATCACGATATCAAATGTTGAATTGGATGTGGAGGAAGATGAAGTTTCAAGAGCTGAAGAGAAAACACATGATGAAGAGGTAGTCAAGTTACAAGGAATTTGGGATTTTATCCTTCCAAATGAAGAAGCACAAGAAGCACTACCTGTTGCAACCAGGAGTAGAAGCCATGTTGATTTGCCACAAAAAAATCCAAAGGAGAAGGTATCAACTTTGGCTCCCAAAGACAAAACAATAAGTAAGAAATCTTCGTCTAAATCTACTCAAACTGCACCTTCTCAAACATATTCTTCACCTTCAGCTAAAACCCTGCTAGTACATGATGAAATGGAATACAACATAGCAGAAGATATGAAAAATACTAGGGCGAAAATTACCTTTCATGAGCTTAGCAAGTTGAAACATTAACAGAAGCTATTGCTCAAATATCTAAAAGCAGTCATCACTTCTTTGCTTCCCGCTACTGTAATCTCGCAAGTTGCCTAGAAGGCCTCCTAATACCTCAATAGACAGAATCGTTCCTACTGATATTGCTCTAATAGGAGGAAGATCCAAATCCAATACTCCTCCATTCCTTTTGACTTTTTAAGTTTTCAACAAGAATATACACAACTATTTAGTTGATTATGGAGCTTCATCAAACATTCTACCACGAACGATTTTTGTGAAATTGAATGTTGAGTCCCAAAAGTCTGTGGTGCACATTGTGCAATTAGACCGATCCCAGGTCAAAGTTATAGGAGAGATAAATCAATTCACTATTAGACTCTCATCAAACCCTAAAGTGTGTCAAGTCATTGACATTCTTGTGGATGAGATCCCCGAGTTCTACAATTCAATCCTTAGCAGAGACTAATCAGAAAGGCTTCATGGTTATTTTGCAACTGACTGGTCCCACATGTGGCTTCCCTATAATGGCAAGCCAAATCAAATAAGGGTAGACCGTGAAAAACACCAAAAGTATATCGTTGCAAAACTAGAGGGAGAGAATGAGCCAATCGCATATAGCAGCAATATCATTGGAAACTACTCAGTTGAATCATTTCTAGGAAATTTTAATGCAAATACTTCATCCTTCTTGGAAACTTATGTTATATCGCAAGTTGAAATTTTTTCTCAAAAAGATACTTCTAAGTCTATAAATTTTGTATATAAACCTGTAGTTAGCTCATTATTTTGGAAATTATTTTTTTACAAACCCAAATCTAAGGATGGAGCCGAAGTAGAATGCATATTAGTTAGACCAAAAGGAGAAAAAACTATGGTAGCATGTAGGTTTGAATTCGAATGCAAAAACTACACTACCAAATATGAAGCATTGGTTCAATGGATGTATAAGGCTATCGGCCTTAATATCAAACATATTCAAGTGTTTGGAGATTTTGAAATTGTGATAAAACAGGTAAGAAATACTATACACTATTTGTTTGGACATTTGAAACATTATCAATCATTAGTCCAGGACCTCACTTCTCACTTTACAGAATTTAATATTTCCCCGATCCAAAGACTCCAAAATGCAAGTGTCAATCTTTTGGCTAATGTTGCATCCAATATCATCCCACCTGAATATTATAGCCTCAATTGCTTTTCTATTGAATTGATTTTTAGGCCTTCTATTCCTGAAAATATCACCAATTGACGAGTCTTTAATAATGATCCAAATATCATAAGTTTTTTAACATCTGAAGACTCTTATGACGACCAGATAATAGATGAAGATCAACATGACTCCTAGCTTAAGCAACAAACGACTATGAATTCCATACCTAAGTCTGCGGTTAAGATGGAGGACTTATAATCTCAAGGAAAGATTCAAAAAACCCACTAACTCAAAACTCCAAAGTTCAACTTTGAGGTTTCAATTAGTTAATCTTGGAATTGGACTTAAACCTTAGAATATCAATCTAGGACTCAGTCTTACACCTGATGAAAAATCAGCCTTCATTCATTTTTTGAAGAAATACAAGAATGTCTTTGCTTGGAACTATGAAGACCTTAAGGAATATGACACTTCTATAATTAAACATACCATCCCCGTGGTATGTGATGAAAAACCCGTGCAGCAAAAGCTAAGAAAGATCCATTTGAATTTAGAAAATCAGATCAAATCTGAATTGAATAAGCTACTCAAAGCCAATATTATTTTTCCTATTAGACATTTAAGGTGGGTTTCCAACCATGTTCCCGTAAAAAAAAAGAATGGTGATATTCAAATATGTATAGACTTTCGCAATCTTAACAAATCTTGTCAGAAGGACAATTTCCCATTACCTCCTATGGAACAGGTACCACAATCAGTTGCAGGCTCAGAACTAATTTCTTTTCTGGATGGATTCTCAGGTTATAATCAGATTTTAGTACATCTAGATGACTGGCTAAAGACTACCTTTCGAACCAAATGGAGCACTTATGCCTATCAAAAGATGCCATTTTGGTTAATCAATGTTCGTGCCACATTTTAGAGAGCCATGGACACAACTTTCAAAGGCTTGGTAAATAAATCAGTGGTAATCTATTTAGATGATATAACTGTGTACTCAAAAAAGTGTGGTAATCATTTAAAGGATTTAAAACAAATCTTTGAGCATTGTCAGAGGTATGGAGTTTCTCTCAATCCAAAGAAATGTTTCATTGCTTTGAGTGAAGGAAAGCTCCTTGGATTTATTGTATCTAAAGAAGAAATTCACATTGACCCTAATAGGTTAAGAGAAATTTCTGGAATACGTTTGCCTCATAACAAGAAAGCCATGCAATCTTTCCTAGGCTAGATAAATTTTGTCAAAAGATTTGTCCCTGACTTTTCACAAATTGCTTTACCTCTCCAATCTATGATTAAAAAAAAATCTCTTTTTAAATGGGGACATATTAATCATGAAGCCTTTGATCTGATTAAACAAGAAATCTTGAATGTTCCATCACTAGCAACCCCAAATTTTTCTAATCATTTCATTTTATATACCTTTGCTTTCGAGAAATCATATGCAGCTATATTAACACAGGTCAACAATGACAAAGATGAAGCACCAATTTCTTTATTTAGCTCCAATTTGCACGGGATTGAATCAAACTATTCAAATGTTGAAAAACAAGATTTCGTTGTTTTCAAACCAATAAAGAATTTCAGACCCTTTCTCCTCAAAACCCACACCATGGTAGTAGTCCCATTCTCAACAGTGAGAAATCTATTAATACAAAGAGATGTAGGTGAGAAAAAGGAAAATAAACAACACTGCAAGAATATGACATTGTGATAAGACCAGCCAAAATTGTAAAAGATCAAGGTTTTTGCAGAATGTTAGCAGGAGCATCCAACTTACCAACACCACAAGATTCAGGTGATGATATACAAGTATATGAGGCAAGCCTCAATGACACTGAATCCAAATATGTTGATATCATATCTTATTTGAAAAATGAATATGCCCCTATGCAACTAAGTTACAAAAGAAAAAGGGCTTTGAGGTTAAAAGCTAGACAATATCAAATCATCAATAATGTGTTGTTCAGAATAAATTATGATTCTATTTTGCTTAGATGTCTTGGAAAATCTGAGGCAGAATTTTTTTTACATTAACTCCATGATGGACCAGCTGGTCGACATTTTGGAGTGGACACAATTACACATAAAATCCTGCAAGCTGGTTATTATTGGCCAACCTTAGTTAAAGATGCACATGATTATGTAAGGAAATGTAAAGTTTTTCAAACAGCAACTGGGAGATAGAGGAAACTCGCATTACCATTGTAGCTAGTCAACGTTTAACAACCATTTGAACAATGGGAACTGGAAATAATAGGTGAGATCGTTCCTCACTCTTCAAAGCAACATAAATATATCCTTACAGCAACTGGTTACTTTACAAAGTCGGTGGAAGCAATTCCACTTAAGGTAGCCAATTTTGAGAACATCATTGAATTTATTGATCAGTTTATTATTACCAGATTTGGTCTATCATCTGCCCTCATGTTTGATAATGCATCTTATTTTACAGGAAATTCTATGACAAAATTTTCTCTTAGAAGATATTTTAAACTTAAATACTCTGCTAACTATTATCCTCGGGGAAATGACTTTACTGAATCTACAAACAAAAATCTCATAAGAATTATCAAATGAACCGTTGATCAAAGTCAGATTAACTGGCACAAATATTTAATATTTTCTCTATGGGCAGATCGAATAACACAGAAGGCCTCAATAGGCACTTCTCCTTTTGATTTGGTCTATGGGAAAGAATTTGTCCTCCCTACAAATGTAACTATTCCCTTTCTAACCTTGGTTCAATTTATTGAAGAAACCCCTTCCTCTTATATGCAATTAAGACAAACACAAATCCTTAAGCTCAAAGAAGAAAGGGAAAAGGCAAAAATCACACATGCACATTATCAATAGTTAGTCAAATCTTCATTTGATGAAAATTCTGTAAGTTCAAAATCGTTTCAGCTCGAAGACTTGGTAATGAAATGGGATAAAGCACACAAGGAAAAGAGTAAGCATATCAAATTCCAAGAATGTGGCTTGGACCATTTCAGATTGTGGAACAAATAGGCCCATCAACCTTTTTATTGCAAGATTTATCAGGCAAGAGAGATTCTCTGCGTGTCAATGGGCAGATCATGGACAAATATTTTTCATAGAAGATAAACTATTCTATTCATTGTATATTATTGTTTTTACTTTTTAGGAAAATAAAAGTTGAGTAGCATTTACTTTTGGCATTTATAATAATAGTCTCTTTTATATTTTGACTTTTCTCTTATGTAAGTAGAGATTGTTAAGAAGATGATTTTTACATTTGAAACATAAAATAAGTTCTATCTCTTTGACATTGCTTGTCCTCTACTAAAATTAGTTGTCCTTTGGTAAAATTCAACTTTGTAAAAGAACCATTTTT
The DNA here is from genome assembly GCA_000404065.3 of Pinus taeda. Lineage (NCBI taxonomy): Eukaryota > Viridiplantae > Streptophyta > Pinopsida > Pinales > Pinaceae > Pinus > Pinus taeda. The sequence goes on from APFE031714474.1 coordinate 49,659, forward strand.
CTACCATCAGTTAAGAAAAGTATCTATAATAAAGCAAGGACTCTCTAGAGAGAAGCATCTTTAGCTCCATAATTGTCATCCAGAAACTCTTAAGGAGTCAATGATTCTCTCCATCTAGCGAGCTTTCAATTTTTAGAGTGTAATTCTAAAATATGGTCAAACTTAAAGGATAAGAGGTCTCATCAAGAGATGAATTACCCTGATCATCGGAGAATAACATGCTGACATTACCAATACTACATACCAAAATAGGGTAATGGCTTGAGATTATGATTAATCAAAAGATAATGGGTCTCATCACGAGCCAACTTGTTTAGTTAAATTTACAACTAGTGAGTTTTATTGTCAATTTTGGCCACCAAACCAAGACAATGGCTTTTAAGGATAGAAATGAAAATTTTAAGAAAAAGAATGAGAAATAAGTAAGTATATGAATCTAAATTTATCTTTAGAAATTGCACTCTTACCTAGATGGGATACTGAATCATTGTTGGTTAAAAGGTAACCCTATCGAGGCTATGGACGTCTGCTGGCAGCAGAGGCTCTACCTATGACAACTGAGTACATCTAAAAGCTAAGTTGCGAGAGTCCCCTATTTTTATCTTTAAAACCAAGCAATGACTGATGTAGACAAAGAAATTTTCATATTGAAGAGGATGATCAAATGGATGATAATTTAGTAGATTTTTTTTTTTATTCAAAGAAATGTTACTTATCTTATATTTCATGTATTTTTATTTTCTGAACTACCTTTATTTTGGAAGTTTTTAGAAATTTCAAAAAATTGTCAGAGATAATTGGTTCTTCCAGCGAATCACCAATTGTTGTGCTATTCAAAAAACCCCCCATTTATTAATATAATAGCTAATATTCTATTAATAAATAGAGACCCTTGATAAAATCCTTCAAAAAACAAATTTAGCATTTAGACACTTTCTTTAAAATTTTTGGAATAAAGCAAGATATCAAGTCAAAACCCTTTGAAAGCAAGCAATACTCTCCTTTTCACATACCACTGAACCAAATGTGTCAAAAGCCTTGTTAACAAGCAAAAATCGTGAAAGTGATCAAAAGGAATTACTGCGCTTAACCTAGATATCATTAGGCCTTTTTAATTTAAAGCTAGGGCCTAAAGCATTTCCTATTAAAATAAAGCATGTATCACATATCATCATTCATAAAGGGTGTGGCCTCATGAGATATGTTGAAACATGTGAAATGTGATATTGTGATGAGATGATCAACCTTATCACATCGCATCGAAAAAACTTAAGAAAGGTCTGAAATCTTACGAACTGAACGATGTTGCAAAATGCGATAAAAGCCCGGACCCAATTAACGTGTATGTCATAAAGTAGCACTTAAGTCCACTGCACAATAAAAATGCTTTATAAGGTAAAAATTTCATCAAGTAAGCTACACTTTAGACAATAAAGAACATACCACTTATCTCGCATCTCGCATCTCGCAAAAATCTAAGGAACTCTAAGAAATAGCACAATCAAATATGTGATAATGTGATTTGTGATATTGCATCACAATCTCAAAATCGGCATTCTCACAACTAAAGCTCGCCACATTAAAAGTTTTCCTTCTCGACTTATGATGTAGAACATTAATGAGCAATAAAGATAGTGATAAGGAACCATTAGTGGATATTTATTATGGGTTAACGACATTTATGTTGAAAAGCCACTCGGCATGATACGATATATTTTCATCTGTGTTTAATTAAAACTCCTTTCTTGTCACCTTTTCAAGGTTATCTGTATCATTCATCCTCATTTCCATTCTTGCTTGTGTCTATCTTATAGCTTCTGCTTTGCTCCATTTCAGGAAAAATCTGTAGGAACAGTTGTTAGAAGCAATGGCAAAGAGGGGAAAGGGAACTGCATTTGAAAAGTTAGAAATGATCCCTCTTTTCTCTGATATCACATGCAGCAGAGACGGAGGAACTTCAACGTGGGAGGCCATGTATGATTTGTTAGAAGAGGAAAAACCAAGTCCATGGCCAATGCTCATGTTTCCTCTGACGCCTCATATTTCAAGACATTGTGCTCATTCCTACACTACATAGCTGCAAGAACAAATATAATCCATACACAGTTATGGTAAAGTGGATAATTGATGTGGTGGACATCTCGGATAGATAATTCAAGAATTAGAGGCAAGAGTTTATGGGATCTTTTTCAGCAAATAGCCTACGACTAATGTACCATTTATGAGAGCCACGAAAGCTCTATAATAAACAGTTCCTTGAGTAATTTGCTAAGGAGAATGAAGACCCGATAGATGTCATGTGGGCCTAGACAAAAAGTGAAGGCAAGCTAAAATGGGATAAGACGGGTGTGTATTCTATGGCATCTATATCTCCCCCTTATCTTTTCGTAGCAGCCATGCTATGTAGATTGTTCGGTAAACCAGATAGCACCAAATTTTCTCCATAATGGCTTACATTAATAGATGCAGCTATGAACATAAAAGTAATGAATTGGGCTCAAATTTTGTTTGATAATTTGGCAAAAGTGATTATGCAATTTAGGAGAAAAATAGGCCCCTCTTTAAGGGTTTATCCCCTGTTTTTCATGAGCACTTTTGTAATGGACGCAAACTGTTTTAGTGCCAAATTTTCCATTATGGGATGGAAGTGGATTGTGCAAGTCCCGCTTCCTATTCATGTGCACCATAAGATTTTGTGGGAGTCTCAGTTTCACCCCCATTTTTATAAGATCTGTCAAGGAGTTATGTTACCCCTCCATAAACAAGTCTACAACACAACTGCCCCTAGGTTTTCAAAAGAAGCTGAAGTGGATATATTGCATGTGGCCAGATGGTTTAGGGAAGAAATATTTACCTATATCAGAGTATTTGGGAGAATTTCTTCACCACATGTTCCCCCATACTATGTTCCCAAAAAATTAATGGGCAGGGAGATAGCCTACCAAATGGCAGGGGAAGGTGGGTTGAGGAGAGGATTAAAAGAGCAGAAGAAGGCCATTTGGCCTACATTTCTATTACAATGTAGTGCATTTGCGCTACATGATTTTAGACATGCATGCAAAGAAGCTGAGGTCATGAAGTCTCTGAAATTAGCTACAATACCGGGAAGGTAGTATGACCCAAATGGCACTACTATGGACTTTACTACTATGGTGAAAGTAAAACCATTCACCCATGAGGAGGACGCCTTTGATGACCTCTTCCTACAAAAAGAAACATTTTCAGAAGTGACGCACATGGCATCACTAATTTTTACCCTAGATGATGTTAAATCTTTCCATGTATACAAAAAAAGGAGATTATTGAAGGTCCCATTGGACCTACTGAAGATTGAACCAATAAGGGAGCCAACTCCAAGTGTAATCTTGGAGGATAGCTCCAAAGAGAATTCTGAAGAAGAAACCCAAGAGAGATCTACTCATGAGTTAGAGCACTGAGAGTACCAGTCTCAAAATGGGGGAGGAAATAAAAATAAAGAGTCCAAAAGGGACACAACTGGAACTACATAGGAAACAATCGAGCAAATAGCGCAAAGAAACGGGCAGAAGTTCACTTTACATCCACTCAGTCAGCAAAAACCCCATCTATTGATTTTGAAAAGGAATGGGAACATTTCAACAAGAAGCTTCAGACAAATGAACAAGCATATGAGATATAGACTCCTAAGCAAACACAACACAAGTCAACTCAAGAAACAACAGTAGAAAAAAGTGTAGGCACTCAGGATGTTGAGCTAATTCCTGCCAACCCCCACTTCAGAAATTATATTGATAATTGAGGAAATTCCTCCACTAGATGTATTTTATAGTCCTACCCACAAAGTTGCCATCAATATACATAAGAAGAAAAGAAAGTTATACACTGCAACTGTTACGACTCCTAACAATGAACCAATGGACATTGTATGGAAGGACTCGCCCATGGACCCATTTGAAAATCTCACAAAATTATCACAATTCATAGGAGCCTATGCTACAAAAACTATTGACAAAGCAATAGAGGTCCAAATGCTACTGAAAGAGAAGGAACAAAGAATTTTGTTGTTGGAACAAAAATTAGCTCAGGAGAAATCTAATCAACAAGTAGAATTACAAGTAGCCCAGCACCAGTAGGAATTTGAGCAGATGCGAGTACAACATCAGGCCAGCCTAGAAGAAAGAGATGCACAGATACAAGTTATAACATATAAGTATAAAGAAAATTTGCAAGTCAATGAGTTCATAAAGGAAGCACCCAGTCTTAACTCCCAACTAATGTAGTAGAAGTTATTTACCAAAAAATCTCATAAATAAGTCTTTATTGCGAGACTGGTGATAAGCTAACAAGACAAGTTGTCGACATGAGACTTGAGTATGAAGAAATCCATAAAAATATTTCTGAATTTATCACCTAGCAATAATAAAAAGATGGGAGAAAGGTTGATCTTCCAAAGCTTGAGGAATCGCATAAAGACATCTTGTTCATAGATTGGGATTCTCGGCTCAATTAAGCAGAAAGGGAAACAACGATCATAGTAGCAGTAGCAAACAACATAATAGAAGCCATCAATGAAAATCTGTATGGTGCCAACCTAGTTACAAAATGGATACCCAGATTTCTTCCAAATATCAAATAGTTAGATCAGTAGTGGAGGTAGGCAGCAAAGGAAAAGGAGGAGGTAATCAGACAGATGAGCAAGCTAAATTGGGAAGCATACTGGCAGTTCTTGGTAAACCCATATAGCCCATGGATGATCTTGACGTGCTTAACAACCTCCACACAAAAACTAGTGTCAGTGCTAACAAACACTAAATTTCTTGGGCAGATAAAATTTGCGATCAGTGAACCGACACAACTCAAGCCTATGACAAATATTTGCAATCTCAAAGATCAAATGAAAAGGAGTTAGTCACTTAGTTTATTTTTATTTTAGTTTTATTTTCACATTATCTGAGGAAGGTCTTTTAAACCTTCTCAGCTATTGTAATATCTATTTTAGGACCTATAATTTAGTATTTAAACCCCTCCCATGCATTTAGAGATGGGTCCATAAATTTTATCAAAAACATTCTTCAAAACATTGCACTTCTGTACTTTTGAGGAGGTTCTGATGGAATGAATGGTACATGATCTATTTTCTTTCAAATATCTAGCATGCTCTACTGAAATACACTTTTGTACTCTTAGAATGTGTTGGATTTATTGAGATTACATTAATATTGCTGAGGCACATCAGCAAGACTTGTCATATATGGTACTTTTATCTTATGATCTTATTTTATTTATGTATCAAGCAATAATTTTTATTTAAGTTGTTTTATGTGTGAAAGTATGAATTACAATTTAGCATTATTGCACTTTTGTATGATGTTGGATTTGACTTTATTCTGAATACATGAAATATTTTATATGCTATATATCTTTCACAATCATTTTGGCTAGCTATTTATCCAAAACAATTACTGTTAAACAATTTCAGTTCTTACTGCAGTTGAATGATCTTTATTACCAATTGTTGAAGGACATCATTGAATATCGCATATTGTACTTAATTCCTAGGTATATTTATAGCTAAATAGTGTTAAACTAGGATATATGCATGTGTTGTTAGTTAGATTAGATTACACTTAGCTTAGCCATCCTCCCATTACATCATATATCACCCCACCAACACTATCAAATCTTTTTTAGGAAACTCGTCCCATTATCCCCAGTCAGAGCCACTACACCAAACGGAAAAGGAGTTGCTAACCAAGGTCCAAACCGGGTGGTTTTCCCCCATGTTGTAACAACAATTTTTGAGGCTTCAATAAAGACATACATAGCTTGTGTCACAAAATATGTATATAACCAACATAATAGGAAACAAAATACCTTACAACCATCAAATCCATATATACATCATTACATTTGCACATATAAATCAAGCGAATGAATTTCTCATTAATCAATGCAATCAACCAACCATAGATGGGACTACCACATTGCACCTGACCATAGAATGGATGAGCCAAATCTCTCTTCATCCATTCACCCTCGTGCCATATTCCAAACATGAATGTGCGACTCAAACCAAAAGAATTCAACCATGGCATACCGAGGCTAAACCACCTCACCCTCATCAATAAAAACCATGCTTTACTGTAATTCATGTCGGATCGCTAGGCCAACACAGAGAACACAACATAACAAGATTTATCGTGATCTCCATTCGATCACTAAGCCAAGAAAACATGGATGCCATCGAATTTCTCCACCTACACCATGAGGAATTGTCATATCTCCTAGTCTCTCAAGATTTACCACAATCAAAAACTCGGATCACTAGGCCCTAAACTGAGACATGCTCTCAAGGATTTATTACATATCGAAAACTTGGTATTACTAGGCCAAACGGAGAGAAAAGCTCCTCTAGGCTTTACCATATATCCTGTCATTCATCGACAAGGATTCCTAGGCCATCCGAGGCAACGCAAAATTTGGCTTTACCGCAACCCATTCCCTGGTCTATGGTTTAATAGTTCATGTGTTCTATCATTTCGTAAATTCACCTCACTCAACTTCGAATCTATCAATCAATCCATCTCAACCAAACATGAGAAACCAATCACACCATGGCTATTTGGAAATGGCAAGGCTATGTTGAAAAAAAATTGTCCCACCTGGCAAAACCCATGCCATGATAGAAAATAACCATATGCAATGCTATGCATGCCAAATCTAGCAAGGAAAGTACACATGCAAGTTGATACCTACAATGAAGCCTGTTGTAGCTGCTTGATCCTACCTTTCCCTGCTTGATCCTTGCTTCCTCTTTCCTTCTTTTCCTTTCTTGCTCCAATGCCAAAGTGCTCCAAGAAAAATCTAAGTATCCAAGAGTATGAGAGAGAGAGAATAATGAAAGAGCTCCAAAGCTAAACTAACAAAAGGTTTCCAACTGACCCCTAGAAGCCTTTTTATGAATGGGACCTCTATTTTCTTCATTTTCCATTATTTTCCTTCATTTTCCTCCTCACACACAACTTGCAACTTTTCACCTCCCTTTTCTCCTAATTTCCATTATTTTAATATATAAGTGTGCCAAAAAATGCCATTTTCCCCTTCCAAAGCCTTAGCCATTGCCTTTTCTGATTTCCTTAGCCATAAACAACCAAATGAACAGCCCCTAGGATGTCTTGCCCAACATTCGTCTAGGAATTAGCATCCCATTCGTTCGTGGTTATCGTTTTTAACTTTTACTACATGATTTTTTCATGAGGGTTGTTACAAAATCCCTCTCCCTCTCTCGCACCTCCCATGGTCGGACCATATTGTATTGGGTTGCCATTTTCTCCTGATCCCTCTGCATACGTCTCTGCTACATTATTGACATATAAAATACATCAGCCTCATACATAAAACACAATTTATTTTATTAAATGAAAAATTCATTTATAAATATGGAAACATAACTTTTAATTAAAAAATAATAATTCCTCAGTGCACCAAAAAACGAATAAAGCACTATCTCTGGTGTGATATCAAACACAACTGTGTTGGACACAATGTGTACGTACTTATGATGCACCATTGTTGGTTCACATTTTTAAATTTTCATCGTTGTGCATCTCAAACTTTGCATTGGTCCGCATGCATAACCATTTTGCACTAGTCTGGAACATTCAGGTTATCAAATGCATTGAACTATATTTTTTAATGTTATTTTTAGCAATGCGTTTGGTAAATATAACTGCACTGGGCGTAACCTAAAAATGTATGGATCAACGTCTAATTTATAGCTTTTCTTGGCACATTTTCATTTACGAAATGCACTGCAAAATAGAGGTGTGTTAGGTTCACGCACCAAACGATGGTGCACCCTATAAATTTATAGGGTGCACTAATATCAGTGCGAGCCAAATATGTCGAGCGCATTGTGCAAGAAGTTTTTTTTTTCAAAATCAACAGAATTTTTTAGTTAATTTTCAATTCTAATGTAGTAAAAATTTAACTTAAGAGAGAAATATAGACATTAACTATACATTTTCTTGTCTGGTAGACATTGTTTACACGTAAATGAGAAAAATAAATTTCACCACCATTTGAGAAAATTGGAAAGCCACACACTGAGCACAGTATGAAATAATGGTGAGAGAGAGACGTAGCTATGTCAAGGTGCTTGCATGAGGAAAGGAAGAGTGGCACCAGTGCTTCATAGATCTCCACACTATAATTGGTAAAATGAAATTTATGTTCAGGAGTTTTTTTTTTTTAATTTAACCCTCTTCTGGTGCATTATCATAACCACACCTTTCCATCAGATATCTAAGAGCACCGCTTTTCTTTTTTAAATTAAAAAACATCCAATGGAGCTTTTGATAAGAAACCTTGGGGAATTCTCATACATGTACCACATAGGTTCTTTGTTGGACTATAGCACCACATTTAAAAAAAAATTAAAACCACATAGCAGTGCTCTTTATAAGACACACCGAGGTATTTTAATACATTAACAACACCAGTGCTTCATTGGAATATAACACCAAATTTTTTTGAAAATTAAAAACTATAGTGGTGCTCCTTCTAGGCATGTGTCAAGGCTTTTTAGTACAATAAGGGAAATAGTGTGTGCATATATATAACACCTACAATTTTTAAAATTTAACCTTTTTTCGATGCTATCAATTATTCAAGCACTGATGTGTTTTGTTATTTAGCACACCATGTTTTTATTTTTCACAGTGAACTGTGTTCTATTCAGCACCAATGCTTTTATGGATAGTAAATAACTGATGTGTTTGTATATTGTAGATGTGCTACCAAAAAACATCCACCAAAACATCCATCCACCCACGTTCGCTAGTGATATTATGAAACCAGCTCACAAAAAGATAGAAAAGATAGATGAACGCCTTAGAATTCAGCCTCTTTGAGGCGGCAACCTGCTTTACATTACATAAATGAACAATCCTTTAATGATTCAAATGAAAACACCTCCTTTCTATATATAGGAGTCTAAGGGGTGAGAATATAACCAATCCAACCTAACAATAATAATATAAAGGCACAAAAATAACAATAAAAGGATTCTATGGGGCACAGTAATAACAATATGGGGACAATAGCGGCACAACAATATTAATAAGGGATACAACTACAATAGTAATGGGATAATCAATAGTATTATAGGGACCTAACATGCCCCTCTCCTTCAAAAAAGTGTTGTCCTCAACGCTTGAGTAGTTTTGGATGCTTTTGTATAAAATTCACATCCTCCCATGTGGAATCTTCAGCTGATAAGTTCTTCCACTTGATGAGATACTCCGAAATTGATCGATTTCGTAGCTGTCGAGTTCTTGTTTCTGTGACTGCTTCCGGTTCTAATATAATTTTTCCTTCCTCATCAAGTTCTGGCAATATTTTTGGAACCGGGAGCATGTCTCCTATAACCTTTTTTAAACATGAAACATGGAAAATTAGGTGCACTCGAGAAGCTGCAGGAAGCTCCAATTTGTATGCCACAGTACCAATAATTTACAACACCTTGTATGGACCATAATACTTTGGTGATAATTTATTATCCTTCTTAGCTTGCTTGAGGGACATTTTTTTATATGGTTGTAGCCGTAGGAATACCTAGTCACCTACATCAAAATTTCTTTCGCTGCAATGTTGATCTATCTGTTGTTTCATTCTATTCTGCGCCAACACGAGGTTATCCTTTAAGAGTTGGAGGACTTGTTGTTGATGCTCGATGT
>APFE031714478.1:0-21174 GCA_000404065.3 Pinus taeda
GCGTGCCAAGATGATTTAGGAAGCACATTATAGTTGGGTTGCTGGGCATTTCGGGGTCAAGAAAACGATGGTATTACTACAAAAGTATTTCTATTGGCCGAATCTTCGATATATGTCGAGAAGTACATTAGATCATGTACTGCCTGTGCCATTGCCAAACCGACCATAAAGAAGCAAGGCCTTTATACACCACTGCCTACCCCTAGTCAACCTTGGGAATCCATCTCCATGGATTACATGTCAGGCCTTCCTTCCACTAAGCATGGAAATTACCGTGTTTTTGGGGTCGTTGACAAGTTCTCGAAGATGGTCATTATGGCGGCCTGAAAGAAGAATATCACAGTAGAAGCCACTGCTAAACTCTTCTTTGAACCAGTGTGGGTGCACTTTCAGATCCAACAGTCTACCATCTCAGATCGGGAAGGTCAATTCCTCAATATATTTTGGTCCAGTCTCTGGTCAATGCTGGACACCAAACTCACTAACTCTACAGCCTTCCATCCTCAAACTAATGGGTAGACAGAGGTTGTCAATAGGATGATTATACACATTCTACGCATGTACAACTCAAAGCATCCATGCACATGGGACAAGAACCTCCCCTATGTTCAACACAACTACAACCAAGCTCTTCACAGCTCGACCGGCCACAACCCTTTTCAGGTGGGCTTGGGATTCTAGCAACTATGCCCCATTGATGTGGCCATGCCACTTGCAGCTACTCACACAGATTCGGCTCATGTCCAATCTGAAACAGAAAAGGCAACCAACTTCATTGAGCACATCCAACATATTTGCTAGTAGGTCCATGACATTATAGAGAAATCAAATGCCAAGTACAAGCAACGACATGATCAACATAGGGTGCCACACAAGTTTCAGGTGGGCAACAAAGTCTGGTTGCATTTGGAAAAGGAACGCCTTACTAGAGCCTATCGGAAACTGAAACCACTCCAATATGGTCCTTACACCATTAATAAGGTTGTGAGAGGCAATGAATTTGAGCTCAACATTCCCCAATTCCTTGGCCTGCACCCAGTGTTCAATGTGGACCGCCTTCAGCCATACTTTCCACCATTACTAGACACATCCGACATTGCAGAATAGCTCACACCCACAGAATCAAATCCAGATTGCATGGAACAAGCTGCAACTGATCGGATCATGGACACATAGATCAAGAACACTCGCCAACATAATATCCAACTGTATCGAGTTCTCAAAACATGCCAACTCCTTCACTAGGGAAAGTGGCTCACCAGGGACCAAGTTCAGCAGAAGTTTCTTCATCTCATGGAGGAACTCAATGCAATGGGGTCCATTGCTTCCTAAGGTGCGAGGAATGATCTAGGTGGATATTAGGGGCCACCTACCAAGTCCACCTGGACCCCCACCATTGTTTCTCTTAGCATTTTAAGTTTCCTAAATTGTAGCACAACTTACTAGTTTTAGCAGTTTTTCGGGTCCTGAACTTCCGAAGACATTTTGAGGCCCTGAACGACGATTTTTGGGAAAACTGGGAGCAACTTGTGTCCATGGACTGATGTTTCTCTTCCCAAAGTTGTAGTTCTTGGATAGATCTTTCTAGCGATATATTGTGCACATCAAATGGAGATCATATGCCAAAGTTACGACCCAGGGAAGTTGATCTACCAATTTACCCAAACAGGGCCCACAATTTGGAGTTTCATCTTCTAGGGTTAGGTTTTTGGATCTTTAGGGTTTTCCTTTGTTTCTCAAAAATAAATAGGCCTTCAAGTCTCATTGTAAGACAGTTCAGAGGCATGTGGCTACCGCATCTCTTCTCAGAGATATGCTATCATCGCCCAAGCTGGTTTATTTCCATTACTGTTTGTAAGCATATTTCAGTATTTTACATCAATGAAATGAAGTATTATTTCCACTGCATATATGTTTTCATGGTTATCTCTGTAATTTGTTGTCTTCATGTTTAAATCTGGATCAGTGGTATTAGAAGATGAAACGCCAAATTGTGGGGCCTATTTGGGTAAATTGGTGCATCATCTTCCTGGGGTCGTAACTTTGGCATATGATCTTCATTTAGCATGCACAATATCTCATTAGAAAAGTTTATCTAAGAAATACGACTTTGGGAAGAGAAGCATCAGTCCATGGACCCATGTTGCTGCCAGGTTTCCCAAAAAACGTCGTTTAGGGCCTCAAAATGGCTTCGGAAGTTCAGGGCCCAAAAAACAACTAAAAATAGTAAATTGTGCTACAATTTAGGAAATTGAAAATGATGAGAGAAAGAGTGGTGGGGATCCAGGTGGCCACCAATATCCACTTGGATCACATGTTGTTTCCCCTAGCCTCCCACAACCTACAAGGTTGACACCACAACAATTCGAAGAAAGTATAGAAAATATGATTTTTTACAGTTGTGATAGCAAATACATTAAAGGTCATACGTGTGTTGAGAAGAAATTAGTTTACATAGATTGTGAAGAGGAGGAAGAAAAGGATGAAGAAATGTCAAAATAAGAGGATATACACCAGGAACCAACCTAAGAGAATCAAGAAATGAATCATGTTATATCTTGTAATGGATTCATAGGAATTATCACTGCTCAAACTCTAAAGATAGAAGCACATATCAAGAAGAAAAATATTAAGGAATTGAAAGCTCACATCGAGTATAAACAATAATTTCTCCAACTTTTAAAGGATAACCTCATTTTGGTGAAAAATCGAATGAAATAACAGGGATATCAACATCGACGTGGAATAAGTTTTGATTTAGGTGACTGTGTAATTTTACGGATATAGCCATACAAACAAAGCTCCCTCAAGCAAGCTAAGAAATATTGTTACTATGACATATAAATTGGATCTCCCTTCATCTTCTGGAGTGTACCTAGTTTTCCATATTTCATGTTTAAAGAAGGTTATAGGTGACAAGCTCCAAGTTAAAACAATATTGATAGGACTTGACTAGGAAGTAAAAATCATATTGGAACCTAAAGCAGCCATAGGTATAGGAACTTGACAGCTACAAAATTGATCAATTTCAAAGTATCTCATCAAGTGAAAGAACTTATCCACTAAAGATTTCACATGGGAGGCTGAGAATTTTATACATAAGCATCCAGAACTACTCAATCATTGAGGAAAACACTTTTTGAAGGAGAGGGGTAACTTAGGTGCCTATACTACTAGTGTAGACCCTTATTGTTATTAGTGAAACCCCCTTATTGTACAAGTGTGCCCATGTATTCCCAATATTGTTATTATTGTGCCCCATAGAAGCCCACTATTGTTATTGTCGCACCCTTACAGTATTATTTTTATGTAGGCTTTGATTATATTTTGACCCCTTAGATTACTATATCTAGAAAGGAGGTCTTATCATTTTAATGATCCAAGAATTTTTCATTTGTGTAATGTAAAGGAGGTTCACCCCTTAAAGAGGCTATTTTTTAAGTCATTTATCTATCTATTATTTGATTTTGTGAGTTGGTTGCAACAACTTAGCTTGGCCTATGAAGATATTTACCTATCTATGCATGTTCGAATCCTACTAAAAATCATGGAGAAATCATGCTAAAAAATGTGGAGAAATAAAACAGGACCTTAACACAATAAAATTCATGCTTTATTATGTCTTTGGGGATAAATTTGTCCACATAGGTTTAACCAGATGGTGTTTGTCGAGAAAATATGTCACTTCAAATGAGGAATAGAATTTCGTAGGTGAAAATCTAAAGTGGAACTAGCAACAAAATAGATCCTTACCAACATTAAAGAGCGACCAAATTTGTAATAGAATTCTTGTTCACCCAGGATGATGTTTAAATTGTTGCATTTCTTGTAGAAGGGGAACCCTCTAGAAAGGCATCAATGATAACACCTAGCCATAATACGATTTCTAACATAAGAGGCCATATTTAATTACAAAGCATTGAAAATTGTTAAGAAAATATTGGTCCGTACTGTAGTCAAAGGTATGCATTGTCAGGTCATTCTACTTAAGATGTAACCATTTGATCTAATGGGTAGTTGTGCATGCTTTGAGAAGCAAGATAGAAGTTGTTAGTTTTTAAAGATATAATGGGTTGTATGCATTATATCCATATGGTTTGGTTTATATATGTGTGACAGAGCAGTGGTATATATATATGATTGCACTTATGCATTGGAATGTCCCTCCATGTTCTTCAAAATTCCTCCATATGTGTTGGTTCATTGATATTTTTCCTATCTAGTTTTCAAATGTGCTAAATATCGTTGCTTGAAGCTTGACCATTATTTTCAATAAAATGTTTGTGAGTTGTACATTGAAGTATGTTGGTTATGTTTATGTGATTTGATTAATTTTGGGGTTGCTCGAAGTTTCATATCAAATGAGAAGCTGTTGAGAATTCCTTCGACATCTCTATATGAAAAGTTGCAATTTGGAATCCATTTTGATTTCTTATAGCGGGAATAGAAATATGTAGATATATGTGGGTTATAGTTCAATGTGTGAAGTGAATTCAAAAAGCTTTGGATACCATTGGACCATGTTTCCAATTCTTCCATCTCACTGAAGAAGGGAGTAAGTTGTTAATTTGGCATTGTATAACCAACTTGAACCTCAAAAACATAATTCTATTTGAAAAGTGGCTCAAATTACTAAAGCATTAGAGTTATTGAATGATTTTATACACTTTTCTACTGACCGCGCAATCCAAGTTAACAAATACATTCCTTCCAACACTAAAATATTTCTACAAAATAGCAGGAAAATATTTAATTTTTGTAGCTTGAATCACAACTTCAGTGAGAGGAGTTACAGAAGAGTAGTCATCATTCTTAACTTGTATTTGTTTAGGACAATCCTCTCTTTGAGACTAAGACAAAATCCCATTAGATGTGACGAACTAATCAAGTCACTGAAGAAGAAGATCTACATATAAATGAAAAAATTCAGCCTTCACTTGCCAACCCCATCATTATACCTCGGGAAGAGATCATCCAGTGTGGACGTATTTATTTCTCTGTGATGTTGCTTCGGTTTCATTTCCATTTCAATATGTGAAATCACCGTGTCAAATGTTAGATTTATTGCTGGATCTAACCTGAAATTGAAGCAAAAGTCATTGCGGGAGGAACGTTTCCTGTTTTGGAAGACCGAGACTAGTAATCATTGAAGAATGTCTAGGCTACAAAATAAATATCATAGAAGATCTGCGTAAAGAGGAATCAGTCCACACCTTTTGTTCTTGTGAACCACCAAATCTTGAGCCAACTTGAGATGATCACGAGGCCCATTTTTGATGGTCAAGATGTTGCAGAGAGTAAATATATTTCAAGAGTAAATATGATTTTGCAGGTGTGAGATCCATTGCCTAGCCACTTTCCTTTACTTCCAACCGTTATGTATGGTTGTTGAATGTCAGGCACTGAATTTTGTGGAGAGAATACTAAGCGCTGGAGTTGTCAACGCACAGAGGAAATAAATCAAAGAAGGTGTTGAAGTATTGTTTGCAGATATGTGAAGTTCCAATCACGTGGAAGAAATCATATCATTCAACGTGGTGCACTGGAGGAGAAGAGGAACGCCTCCCTCCAACAACACAGAGTGCCCTGTGTTGATAGAGAAGTAGGCACGATCATAGTTAAATCCATGAACAAACACAATTCAAAAGGGTCTATATTTTTATTGGATTGGTTGCTAGAAGAACAGTATGCACTGAACAACCTCGGCCTTTTAGAAAGGTATCCACATGATCTCTTTATCTCTTGAACCTAACCAATGCATGGTGCGTTCTTTATCATTTTACACTCATTAAACTTAAAAGTGTGAACGTGAATTCACCTTTCATAAAGTGATTTTATAAAATCCATAAAATTCTTTTTTAATGGAAGTTTAAAAGAAAGGTAAACGAGTGAGAGTGGATTTACTTGACATGAAATTGGAGATGCATTTTTATATGCATGAAAGTGGTGAGATTGTGAGTTGAAAGGATGGTATTTCGATCTTTGAAAATTGAAGAAATAAGGAGTGTTTCTATTTGTATTTGGAGTGATAAGGTTCATTACATTTTGTAAATTTGAAGAATATTTTGTGGAGATATAAGGGTCTTATTTTTGTATTTGGAGTGATAAGTGGAGAGATAAGTGGCTTTATTTTTTGTAAATGTGGAGTGATACAAGTCAAGTGAAAGTTGTTATTGTGATCCAAAGAAAGGTTGAGTCAGTTTTTTTTTGAAGACATTTTTCTTTCCAAAGTTCTAGAACTCTGATTCCAAGAAGATGTTGTGAAGCTGAGCCATTGCGTACTCCAAAGCTTAATAAAGATATCATTTTTGTGGTGCTAATGTGTCCTAGATCCGCCCAAAATTGAATAAGGGGATCTAAGGTACACTATGTGTGTTTGATGGAGCATGTGTTTTATGGCTTCATGTTTTTGCTTTTTGATTTGTGTCTAGTTTTGACACATAAATGATCTCATTTAACACACATGAAATGCAATGCGAACAAGCACAATACCTGTAACAAAATAGCTGCAAGGAAGGATAATCAAGCTCAACAAATGCATTTGTGTCACTACAACAAATAGTCAAAGTTTTCAACATCGACATTCTACCTCAACAAACAAATTCACTCAATACAATCAAGTTCATGCATCTGCAACCTCTGGCATTTCAAAGCAAAGTCTACATCAACATTCTTGCAAACAAATTTAAGAACTTGTAAATCAAATTCCAAATGCATTGCATTGTAAGGGTGCATTCTCGGTTGAAACCAACACCCATGTTTTGATTTTCTCAGAAGTCAAGTGCGTCAATCCTCTTCCACTTAGTCAAATTAAAACAAGTGAATTCTTTGTTTTATGTGAGTCATTAAAATCATTGTAAGATTTTTTGGTTGCATTCTCGACAGTGTTCGACACCCTTCCTTTAAGAAGAATCAAGTGAATGCATGAATTTTAACTCTAAAGCAATCAAGCAACAAGTTCACATCTTCTGCAGGAAAGTGTGAGTATTCATTCAAGAAATTTTCGTCAAAAACCACAAAGTTCAAACCTTCAAGCAAGCCAGAGTGAAGTTCATTGTAGCAACCATCAAAACAACCAAACACGTTCAACTCTAACACCAATCAAGCAAGTTGAGATCAACATAAAGAGAGCATGGCTATTCCTTTAAGTGAGCGTGAAGTCATCAAGTAGGGCAAGTGAGCATTCACGCAAACGCGATCATCATCAAGCGAGCGTGGATTCCAGAGTTTAAGTAAGAAAGTTCTATAACTCTATCAAGTGTTCCCAGCAAGTGCAATAAGAAACAAATCAAGGAAGCATGCCATTCAAGTCCCATAGCAAGCGAGCCTGTCAAGCAAGTAACAAAATTAAGTGAAACAGTTCAAAGCACGACATCTACGACAAGTGAGCCTGATTTCAAGTGAGTAAGTTCATATGGCGCAACATATTCAGTTGTTAAACATTCTTCACAGTTTGATCATCTCCAGTGATGAAGACATGGTGCACATCAGCAAAGAAACTCTTGCTGATCTTTCACGGCATCTACAACAAACACATGAAACCATTGAGTTTCTTCAACTAGAGTCACAACTACAAAGAGATGAGCTACAACAAAAAATTTCTTCTTCCAAGTCATTCACCCATACACATGAAGATAAAGATGTTGATTCCAAATCACTCATCCAAACAACTTCAAGTGTCGAAGTTTTTCATGATCAAACTCAAATTTCTTCCAAACCCATCATCAAGCCATGGGAAGAAATTAAAAATAACAAGAATCGTCGAGGCTTAGGATATGTCACTAATGACACCAACTTACATCTCCTAGATTATTCCAATCCAATTAAATTCGTGAGTGCAGGATTTCTTGAACCGCTCACCTCAGTAGGTTCTAAGAAAGTTGTAGACAAACAGAATTGCACGCAACCTGATGTTGAAGTCCAACTGAAATGTTCTCATTGTCAAAGAACCGGTCATATGGAAGATCAGTGTTTTGATCTCCATCCTTGTTGCCATTGTGGCAAGCCCAATCATTCCTCAGAAAAATGTCGTAACGAACAAAAATCAGCCAAATTGAAGATACATTATGAATGGATTGATCCTTGGGAATGGTCATCTACAGTCAAAAGATTGTCTCAATTCTACAATCGACTACAATCACACATAGTGCAGCCAGCAGTGAATCGATGATGTTACTCTCATGCAGTTGAACGAGGGAGTACAATAGTGAAACTCTCCTACACCTAAAGGGGGGGGAGTTCAAATATATTTTGGAGAAGATTGTCTTTCCTTTCAGCTGACAAAGGGGGGAAAATTTCAATGAAATTGACAAGTGGTTGTCAGACAGAAAGTCTCGACAACATCATCGAAGCCGCCAGTGGGCATCTTCATCAGCTAGTGGGCATTTGTCATCAGCAGTGAGCATCAGAAAATTCGCCAGTGGGCGATCATCATCAGCAAATACGCCAGTGGGCATTCATCAAATTGTGTTAGTGGACACCGGATGATGTTTTCAAGAAAAGGACAGTTGGATCCTTTTGCGGCTTGGCACATGATGGAGTTGTCAAGCGTCGTTCAGAGATGAATCAGTCATGCAACTGACTCAGTCTCTTCATATTGCAGTTTCTTCAGCATCGAGATTTGGCAGTTTTTTCAGGCAATATTTTTGAGGATCAACATGAGAACTTGGAAGATGGTTCCTCGTTCTTATTTTGGATTTATCATTGATGGGGGAATGTTAGCCTCTCTCATAAAACAATAAAAAATCCAAAAATAAATAAAATAATTAAATATTCCAAGTTAGGAATTTGTGCCTAACTCTTGGGTTGTTCCTCTAAGATAGGAGTTATTTTAGGTCACTCCTATATTGGTGTGTGTCTGGTGAGAAATTATCTCAACCAAAGGAGAAATTCTCTCAACCAAAAGTGTCTAAGATAGAATGCACTATCTTGAGAACACTATCTCTCATCTATTTATTTGTAACACTATATTCAATTGTTTTAAGATGAATGAAGATGAGAGAGAATACATGAGGCTCCAGTCTTTTTCCACCAATATTTTTTTCTAGTTTTGTATCTATGTTTACTGCAATATGTTTCTGAGTTGTTTTAATATGTATTAATCTAAGGGTTGGTGTGGAATCTGAACAGTCAAAGGGAGTCCAAGGGAGCACTTGGAATATGAAACCAAGGGTCATGAGACTTGTATAAATATGTATCATTGTCAGTAATAATCAATTCAATCTTGTTCCTTCATATCTTCTTGCCTAACAATAGTTGTTTTTAACAAGATGTTTTGATTTGAGGGTTGGTTTGAATGGACCTATTGTGTATATTTTAGATGTAGTTTGAAATAGTTAGAAAGGTATTGATTCACCTTGTATTACATACATCCTAGATGCATGAGTGAAAGTGAAAAGGTATGAAATATAAATGATGATGTGCTTAGATTAATGAGGAACTTGTTCCAGTGTCTGAATAATAGTTTGTCTTTTGAATGAAGGATTATTAGATAGAGTATCTAGGTACTATTTAGTTACAGAACATAAAACGTTCTTCACGTATAGATATGCATCATAATATTTCATTTTTGTTTTTAGAATATTTGAGTTAGTTTCACAATTCAAGAAATATTGTAAAATAGGCTTCGATACTTCTTCGAAGGAAATCATTATATTTGGATTTATTCCTTTGGTAATGTGTTAATGTATGTATTTATACATATACATTCTATTGATTGTTTATAAATAAGAAGAATACATTTTGCGCTAATGTTGATATTTGAATCATTTTTGTTTTCAACTTTTAATATGGGTATTAATGCTTGATGCTTTCACACTTACCTCAAATGCCCAGTTTTGTTTATTTTTAAGTAATATAAACATTTATATCAACCACATCATTTTGTGTGAACATAGTAAATCTTGGCACTTATAATCACCAATTGCATTCCTTTCTAGAGATTTTTTTTTGCAATAGATGAAATTTGTGTGGAATAGACTGAAAAACATAAGGCAATTTTATTGTAGTTCTACTCTTTCATTGAGAAATTGTAATATTGTTTCGTGAGTAAAATGTAAGGCAGTTTTTTTTCTTTGTGATTGGAAGCATATCCTTACTCATATTTTTTCCTTTTGACAATTGAATAGTACATTAGCTCTATTATACTAGAAGGAGTGAGGAAAACAAAATTGTATTCCTTCATGCATCAAAATCATGTAAACTACAAGAATTCATAATCCATTTTTCCTATGGAACACTTAGTTTAGTATTTAGTTCCTCAGCCTAGACAGAACTAAGTGTTGACATTCTAGAATTTTTTGGCAACAGCAAGGGGGATGTCCCGGGTCTAGGGTCCCACCTAGAGCTTGCACCGTTTGCAGTAGGGATCCCTTTTAGTATGTAGGCATGGTTTTCATTCAGTTGTGTTGAGCTTGGTTCAGACAAAGGTGAAATATGAACTTAATTGAAAGCATGGACCTCAATAAATACAAGAAAATAATTGACAAATATCATATGCCGCGTGAACCATGAATAGCTAGACTATAAACAACATAAAACTTATGTAAATTTATTGTTTGTAGGCTTCAAGTAAGGCTCATGTTTGTCAAGATAATGTCCTTAGCAATTGTAAATTAATTCACAATGATTAAACATCTATGAGCACAACTAAAGGTGCAGTCAAAACGGATTATACCAATAGTAATGAAATAGTTCACCGACACAGGCATAGAGTTAGCGAATCAAATACCATTCATATGAAGAAAGAAAAAATTTGTAGTATGAGACAACATATGAGGAGACCGCACATCAAAGAGCTTTTAGGAACATGTAATCCATCAAGTGAATAAAATAATCATGGCATTAGAACATAAAAGATTTGAAAAATCCAATTGTGGAAACGTACAATCACTCCATGCATAAATTAGAAGAGCATAAATTCTCTTAAGTAATATGTATGTATGTCCAAAAATGTCTTTAGAAAAACGTCCTTTACAAATGAGGCATGAGGGTGTATTTAAAGGGTGATGGTGACTCTGGGCCTACCCTTGAATCTTGAACCTCCTCATGAATTTTGATCTACCTGATGACTTTTGGTATTCCACATGTCCTTTCATATTCACAAAATTTTATATGCTACTGAAGTAGATACATCACAAAAAAAAAAGATATCAACCTAATTCGCTAATTTAACAATGGAAAGTTCTGGAATGTCAAGACCAAGTTGTTCCATTAAGTATGTGTCCCATAGGTTGTATTCTATTGCGATGCGAGTGATCTGCGACTGATCTTCATCATGTCTATGTAGGAACTCGAGTGCATCTCGGATGAGGGTGGTCTATTTGGCATGCACTTGGTTGTTCAAGTTTACGAGTTTGGTGTAGATCCTCACTGGTTCTACCACATAATGCATGATATTTTCTTTGGTTATTGGCATGTCTTTTTTGCGAGATTTTTGTTTATATGTCTCTACGAATGCCTGTACTTCCTTCGAGATCTCATATTGCTTCCTCACCTTTCTGATTTCTCCTATAGAGGGGACCCCATGAAGTTGAATCATAGATTCTAAGTTGCTGAATAGATGTTTGAAGGATGCCAATACCCTGTCCACATCTTTGGTCAATTTGTCCTTAGACTAAATTTTGATGTGGAGTTGAAGCTTGGTATTCTGCATGGTGATCCAATCCTCATTAGGAGGATGTCAAAGACTTCCTCCTCCCCAACACAACACGTCAAGCTCTAATATGGGCTAAGTTTAAATAGGTTGCCCCCGATCCAAGTGAATGGGGCACTCTTCCCCACAATTCTGCTCTTCTCCTTTGAGGATAGATGCGGAGGGAACTGTGCTGAGACCAAGTAATTTTCTATATCAGCAAACCATGGAGAGAGTATTGAGATAGCAAACAAGTGTTCATTTGGCATCTCGTCATCCATTGTCCCTTCTTCACCTATAGGAAAATCCAATCTAGACAGGAAGTCAGCAACAACATTTTCCTTACCTGCCTTATCAACAATAGTCAAATCAAATTGTTGAAAAAAAAGTAACCATCTAAGGATACGAGCATTTACATCAGGCTTATTCATTAAATATCTAATCAAAGCATGATCAGTGTGTATGGATGTTTGATAACTAGTGATGTAGTGTCTGAACTTGTTCAGGGAATGGACTATAGCCAGGAACTCTTTCTCGGTTACAGTATAGTTCATCTCTGCCTTAGACAACTTTTTTCTAACAAAGTATATGGAATATGATAGTTTTTCCTCAACTTGTCCTAAGGCTGCCCCTATGGCTTGGTTCGACAGATCAGTGTGGATGTGGAAAGGTAGGGCCCAGTTTGGACCTCTCAAGATCGAGGCAGACACTAGCTTATCCTTCAACTCATCTAGAGCCCCTTGGTAGTCGTCAGTCCGTTTAAGCTCAACATCTTTCCCTCAGAGGCTAAACAATGGCAAGGCTAGTTTACTTAAATCTTTAATGAATCTTCTCTAATATTTTGCCAAGCCTAGAAAACTCCAAATGTCTCTTACTTTTTGAGGAGGTGGAACCTTTTGGATGCTAGCAATTTTGTTAGGATCCACCTATAATCCTTGTTGAGAAATTATATGACCTAGCACAGTCCCTTTAGTCATCAGGAATTCACATTTTTTGGGACTGAGGGATAGGTTCATCTCAATACACTTTGTTAAAAAATTTCCCAGGTTAGTCAATGCTTCTTGGAAGTTGGACCCATAAGGAGTAAAATCATCCATATAGATTTCCACCGAATCATGAACCAGTTCAGCAAATGTGCTCAATACTGCTCTCTGGAACATGGCATGAACATTGCATAACCCAAAGGGAAGGACCCAATAGGCAAAGGTATGCCATGGACAAGTGAAGGTGGTCTTATCTTGGTCCTCCGGGCTGATTTGGATCTGATTATACCCGCTGAATCCATCTAGGAAAGAAAAGAACTTATTTCCTGCCAGTCCATCCAACACTGGATCTATGAAAGGCAAAGGGAAATGGTCCTTCTTGGTGGCTTTGTTAAGTTCTCAGTAATCTACATAGATTCTCCACTTCCCCTTTTTTTTGGGCACAAGCACTAGAGGTGAGACCCACTCACTGTCAGAGATGGGGTGGATGAATCCTACATCAAACAATTTTTGCAATTCTTCTCTGACAATGTCTTTAAGGGCTGGATTCATTCTCCTCTGAGGCTTCTTGACTAGTTTACAATCCTCTTTAATTTAGATGTGATGGGTATAGACCGAAGGGTGGACTCCTTTCATCTCCTTGTAGCTCCAAGTGAAAGCATCCAATTGATTGTTCAATAAGCTACACAGTTCCTTCTCCTGGGAGGGAGATAGGGAGGAGCTGAACTTTAAGGTTCTTTCAGGGCCAAATTCCACACACTTAACTCTGGGAGAGTTTGGATCAGTCACACAGAGGTCCATTAAAGCACCGGCTTGGGTATCTTCCACCAACTCTGCTAATGACAGTGCACCAGGAGGTGGGTTTTGAATCAAATTCTCAATGAAGTCATCCTCATTTTGAGGGCCTCCCCTAGTGGCTTCTACTGTGCACAAAGGTGCAG
The DNA here is from genome assembly GCA_000404065.3 of Pinus taeda. Taxonomy (NCBI): domain Eukaryota; kingdom Viridiplantae; phylum Streptophyta; class Pinopsida; order Pinales; family Pinaceae; genus Pinus; species Pinus taeda. The sequence goes on from APFE031714478.1 coordinate 13,557, forward strand.
AGTAGACCTCATCCTCATCTCCCTCTTCCAACCAGATGGTAAGTCATGTTCTAACATAGGTTGGGCAGGAGGATAGAGGACTAGCTATTTGGACATAGGCCCATTCTTGATGGCCATGCTTCCAGCTTGAGGGGGCATCTAGTGAGTTTTGTCTTTGGCTGAAGGACCAAGAAGTCCATAGGGTACTCCCAAAAGTCAACAGATACTAGGACATCTTCCACAATCCCTTCGGGAGTCACGGTGGAGCCGTCTGCTAACTGCAGTATTGTCAAGGTCTTCCTTGAGGAACTCTGAAGGTTGAGTTTAAGCATAGTGTCCCTGGTCGTCACATTAATGGCATCCCTAGATCAATCAAGGTGTGGGGGATTATGGTGCCACTGATGTGGACATCAACTACAGGACTCCCAGGGTCCAAATATTTTGGACAGACTACTTGCCCCAGCATTAGATCAGACAGTTGTCCTATGATATTGATAGTCTGGGCATCTCTCTTGCACCTGCCTGGGTGCCTAAAACACTTCTCCTTGATCAATTTGTTGTATATTGGTACATATTTTATGGCCTGGAGAAGTGGTATTTTCACACTCAACTGCTTAAGTTCTCCTAGAAGTTCAGTCTCCTCTGGTTTTGGTTGCATGGTTACTGTTAGTCGCTCAGGAAAGGGTGGAATGGCTTTGGGTTCACTTTCTTGTTTTTCTTCCTCGTCCTCCGGGGGAGGAAGTTGGCGGTCTAGAAGGACCTTCCCAGATTGCAGGTTGATCTCCTGGATCTCCACAACATAGGTAGGGCATGTTGTCTCCCCAGTGTATACCTACTGGGCATGTCTGTTGTTGGGGTTCGGGTTCGGTTGGGCAAGCATCTGGGGTTGTCTTGGAGGAGCAGGAGGTAATGGTTGAGGTTGAGCAGGGGGTGGAGGCAGAATGGTGGAAAGAGAGTTGTATTGGGGCCTCCACCCCTGCTATGGTACATTCCACTAAGGCTGTGGTTGGACATATGAGTGAAATGAATGAGCAGCAGGTTGAGTATGGTATTAATATGGATAAGACCACGGAGGAGGTGCGGACTAGGAAGGATGAGCAGGGGGACCCCAAGGAGGTATTTGAGTGGATTGGTTGGGGCTATAATAAGCTTGGGATGTCCCTTGCATTCCCTACTGGTAACGTCTCAGCCCATGCGGCCTCCTTTGGTTGAGGAAGTAGAGAGGTTCATTGGTTGCCTCAGTCCCCTAGTACACGGCTTTAAATCCGGGCAAGGTTGGGCATTGGTTTATGGGGTGGCCTTCCTCACAAATGAAACATACCTCTACTGACTGCAATGGACACTCGTTCTTAGGGTGCTTCCTCGTACATCCGGGACAGAAAATGGCCAAATCCCTCTCAGGTTCCTCTTTCTTTTATTGGATTAAGAAAATATCGAGTTGCATGGCAATGGTCTGTCTCATATCACTTTTGAGGTCTTCCATCTGATTAGAAAACTCGTGCTTGGAGGAGGTGGTACTAGCTGAAAGTGGAATCCCCCTACCTCTTTTCCGGGCTACCCTAGAATGGTTTCTAAACACAGTCTTTATGTCCTCATAAGGTAGTTGGTAGATGTCTCCTCCAGTTAGTGGAGGGTATCTAGCAGGTCTTCAGGGACTCCTCGGAGTAGAACCAGCTTCAAAGATTCAAGGTCAAGTGTGCACCTGACCCATTTATAACTAAGTTGGAACCTTTCTTCCTAGTCTTCTAAAGACTCATCATTTTCCATGGTCTTCTGAAATATCTCTCCCTTTGTTTCTTTTGACCTGCAGTAGTCCTGGTATTTGTTCTTAAAGGCTTACTGCATCTAAACCCAAGTGGTGATACTGTTTCTAGGCAACCCCATGAACCGACGCAGTGTTGTATCCTTGAGGGTAGAAGGAAAGAGTTTGAACTTTTGCTCGTCCTCGGCATAGTCATAAGTTCGACAAAGGACAAGAAACTCAAAACAGGAAGGTATCAGGGTCTACAGTGGTCAATCCATGGAAGTGAGGTAAGGCTGAGGGACTTACGTTCTTCATTTTCATGTCCCCATTGGTCTCTCGGATGGGAAAGGCACCTTCTATTCTCTCCTCATTTCCTATACCATTTCTGTGTTTAGCCATGGTCTCACGAGGGATGTTCTCTTTCTCTTCTTCTATTATAGGGTCTTCGTATATCTCTGGAGGTTCACCTATCGGTTCTTCTAGATCACGGCCACCAAAGAAGAGAGAAGGGTGACTCAGTGATGTGGTGGGGGTGTTGGGTAAGAATTTTCCGGTATTGTCTCTATTCCTACGAGGCATGAAATGAAAGATTTTTGGTTGCTTTTGTTTTTTTTTCTTCTTGTACCTATAAAACTGAAATAGATTGAATTGCAACTAACTAAAATCTATCTTGCTGAAATGAAAATGTGGAATTGAAATGAAGGCAGGAATGGACTAATCTCATAACTAGTTGGAATACCTGTTCCAGGTCCAGCAACAAAGCAAGCAATCTGAAGCTAGTGATCTAATTCATCCCAGCTAGGTAAGTCGATAATCATTATTCTGCCCACTCCCTAGCCACCATCTAGCCAGCACCCGCCCGCCGCAATCAATTTTGCCAGCGGCAAGCCAGCCTTCAAGTTCATTGTCTCTAGTTTGCAAGAGAGACCCATCCAGCCAGATTTGACCAGCCCCGACCTATTTGTTTCTTAGACTAGCCCCTGCCAGTAACGAGCGATGCAAATAACGATTGGCCAATAAATGCCTTAACGAATTCAAAGACAGCTCAAAAATCCAACGATCTAATTCATCCCATTGGTTCAATCCAACGATCCCATCCATCCTATCCAGAGAAGCAGCGATAAACGCCTCAGAATGAAATTGCAGGAATGAAATGCTACTCTACGCTTGCAAAATTGAAATGCTACTCTACGCTTGCAGCATTGAAATGCTAATCTACGCTTTCAGAATTGAAATGCTAATCTACGCTTGCAGAATTGAAATGCTAGTCTAGGAAGGGAAGAAATTCCTAGTCTACTTTTGCGGAAATGAAATTGCAGAATGGAAATGAAATAAACTACTTAGCAGAAGGTTGTAGTAGAAAATAGAAGAAAAGCAGCAATCACAAATACTATGACGCTTTCCCGACAACGGTGCCAAAAAGAATGGTGGGCTCCAGTATTCCAGCAATAATGCTGCAACTCCTAGGACTCCCTTCTTTACTTTTATCAACCCGATAGTTCGTAACAAACTTGGAAGCGAGGGTGTTGTATTCACAAGTACTAGCTCTTGCCACGACTATCACCTCGTCAACTGGCACAAGTCTGCTAGGAGCTTAAGCCAACTTCTATGAGCTTTGAGAAGAAGATTTTTAACTGATGGATGGAAGCTAACTCAAAGGAAGATAATCTACTTGCAAAAAGAAACTGAAAAGCCGAAAGGAAATGCAAACCCTAGCAAACCCTAATTTTACCGGCTAGCCCTACTAATGCAAGAAAGAGGATGCAAGCTACTGAAATAGATGTCATTGACTTCTAAGAAGGTAAAATACATGTGTCTAAGCTACTTCTATCTGAAGAAAAGGTCTTTTTGTATTTTTGACTAAGTTGTAAGAATCATCATGCGTGTGATTTAACTGTTTTTTACTCTGCAGAGGTGGATTAGCGAGAGGAAATTCTTGCAGGAGGTCAGGAAGGTTCGGAGAGGGCCTAAGGGGTCCCTAGCACCCTTCTAGAGAGTTTCATAGAGGTTGGCTATCAAGAGACCACTTTCATGAGCTTCCACAGGAAGTCTGCAGGGGTTCTACAAGATGTTTTGGAATTTCTATAGGATGTTCTGTAATTTTCTACAGGATGTTCAGAAAGGCGATTTTGGAGGATTGATGGAGGAAGAAATGTGAAGGAGTGGGTATGGAGGTGAGGTAAGGGTGTGAGGAGGTCCAGGAATTGGTGGATGGAGCTGAGGAGTGGCAAGGATGGTTAGATTTGTTCAAGGAGGGGTAGAGCAATGTTGCAGAAAAATATGGGGATTTAGGGAAAAGCGAGCAAATGCGGCAAAAACGTAAGGAAAGAATCTGGGTTGGAGGATGGAGTAGGCAGGATTGATGGATTACGAGCAGATAAAGAAGTATTATAGGTGCTCTGCAAGTTATTTTTCAAACTGAACAACCAAAGACTTGGAAAATAAAGGACCTAATTACTTTGACCTAATCTGACCTAGATAACAATAAAGAAAATGAACATAAGTCTATTTGCAACAAAACTGTGTGAAGTAACCATGCAAACAAGCAATCATGAACCTAAGCATACAACCACAATTGATATCAACTTTGACAAATGAGATTCTGACACTAATAGTTGCATGGTGAAGCAAAGAGAGTATTTTTGGTCGCAGCAAGGTCACCTTGGTCCCAGCTCATGATCCCAATGAGGGAGAGGTGAGATCTGAGGTGCTTGATAGCCTTTTTATGAAGATCTTCCTTGTTATTAACCTATCAATCAATCTGAACGTGAAAATCCTTCTTAACCATCAACTATGATCTAGGTAACCAAGCAAGACTGTAATCTACTTAACAGAAATTATTTTGCAAAGACATAAAAAGCAAATAACAGTACACAAAGGAAGTTATATAAGAAGGATTTCGGCGTAAATCACATCAAGAAATACCTTTGTCAAGGCGTTTCGAACCAACTAGTGTGGTTCATCGTCAGGACAAGTTGAAGAGACAGATCAAGTCTAGCATGTTAAATAGTCTAAGGAGAGACTCCAACAGCTAAAATGTACTAACTGTTATTTCGTGACCCAAGGAACGACTCAAATTTCCATTTATTAATTCAATATTATTATTATTCTTACTACTATTATTATTCCTCATATTTATTATTTTATTTATGGAATAAAGTTGAACTAGGTAAAAAGTGAAATACAGTAAGGGTTAGTTATCTATTTATTTATTTAAATTATTAATTAATTATATATAAATATATATAAATAACTCACTAATATTTCCTTAATACTTATTGTTTTATTTTTATGGAACCTATTCTAAAATAAAATAACTTAATGTTTAGTTACTAAAGGTAATTCAATAATTTAAATTTATTAATAAATTTATAGAAAAATATATATAATTATTTTAATAATCATATAAAAATGAATACCATACTTTTTTAAAGTTAGTTTAAAAAGTTCCCTCATTTGTTTACCAAATTATTTATTTATTAAAATATCCAACTATATATATATATATATTTATAATAATAATAATTAAAATAATATTTTTAGGTTGTTAATATACAATCAATAACAATTCTTAATGGTAGGTTTATCAAAGGTGATTTACTTGAAAATAAATCCTATTAAAAATAAAATAAAATACAACATAATAAAATAAATAATAATAATATTGCTAAGTTACTTTATTTAAAAATAATTCATTTATCTAAATTATTAATTAATTATAAAAAAATAATTTAATAATAACATTAGGTTGTTAAAAACGCTAGGATTAATAAAAAGATATATAAATAAATAACACATTCTTTAAGGTTAGTTTAAAATTTTTTAAATATTTGTTCTTTACTTAAATTATTATATATAATATATATATATATATAATATATAATATATATATATATATATATATATATATATAATATATATTAAATTAAAGTAATATTATTAAGTTGATAGTAAAAAATATATAAATAAACCAATTAAAATGGTAGGATTAAGAAGAGAGCTTACTTGCTATAAATACTAATAATACATAAATATATATATAAGTTCAAAATATACATAAAGATATCAACTAGGACAAACTATCAAACTGGAAGAGCAACCTAGAATAAAAAGAAGGATGTGGAACGGAAGAAATCAAATAGAAAACCATAGATTAAGAAGGAAAAGGACAGCAGGAAGGTGCCCGGGGGAAACGACGAAAGCGCAAAAAGAAAGAAAAGGGGGAGGGGGGGGGAGAAGGAAAAAACACTAAGACGTAAGGGCAGGGATCCAACATCTACTGATCTTCCAACCGTCATCCCTCTTGAGATTGTTAGGCCTTCTTTCAATTTCAATAGCCTCCCTGAATTTACGATGATGGAACTGAGCAACCTTGGCCACGACCTTGGCCTCCTCTATACAGACCTAATGCTTGGTCTTCTCCACATGCTCTGCTAAAGCTAAAGACTTGGTTCTCCCGTGTCTCAGGTCAGCTTCATGTTCGCTAATCCTTTGCTGGATAGAGCGCCCTGTTTCCCCGATGTAGGGCGTCCCACAGGAACAAGGGATCAAATAAACACCCTTCATATCCTTAGGGTTAATGGGATCTTTCAGCGATCAGAGGGAATTACGAATGGTGCTGAGGGGCCTGAAGGTTGAGGGAATATCAAATCTCTTAAGGGTCTGAGCAACCTTATCCATAGTACCTTGGACATAAGGAAGATGGACACCTAGTCTACGCTCCTTAGGCTCTTTCTTAATTAACGCATTTCTAGAGGCTTTAAGGAAAGCCTTCTGACCAAGGCGCCTACTATATCCATTCTTCACAAAGACATCAAGGAGATGGGATCTCTCCTTATCCAAACTCTCATTATCCGAAATCCTAAGGGCACGAGTAGCAAGGGTGTTGAGAACACCCATATTCTGAGCCGGGAAATGATGGGAATCGGAATGCAGATACTACTCAGTGTGTGTTTTCTTTCGAAACACAGAGCCGAAAGAAAACACACACTGAGTAGTATCTGCATGCCGATTCCCATCATTTCCCGGCTCAAAAGATGGGTGTTCTCAACACCCTCGCTACTCGTGCCCTTAGGATTTCAGATAATGAGAGCTTGGATAAGGAGAGATCCCATCTCCTTGATGTCTTTGTGGAGAATGGATATAGTAGGCACCTTGGTTAGAAGGCTTTCCTTAAAGCCTCTAAAAATGTGTTAATTAAGAAAGAACCTAAGGAGCGTAGACTAGGTGTCCATCTTCCCTATGTCCAAGGTACTACGGATAAGATTGCTCGAATCCTTAAGAGATTTGATATTCCCTCAACCTTCAGGCCCCTCAGCACCATTCGTAATTCCCTCCGATCGGTGAAAGATCCCATTAACCCTAAGGATATGAGGGGTGTTTATTTGATCCCTTGTTCCTGTGGGACGCCCTACATCGGGGAAACAGGGCACTCTATCCAGCAAAGAATTAGTCAATATGCAACTGACCTGAGACACGGGAGAACCAAGTCTTCGGCTTTAGCAGAGCATGTGGATAAGACCAAGCATCAGGTCTGTATAGAGGAGGCCAAGGTCGTGGCCAAGGTTGCTCAGTTCCATCATCGTAAATTCAGGGAGGCTATTGAAATTGAAATAAGGCCTAACAATCTCAACAGGGATGACGGTTGGAAGATCAGTAGATGTTGGATCCTTACCCTTATGTCTTAGTGTTTTTTCCTTCCCCGTCCCCTCCCCCTTTTCTTTCTTTTTGCACTTTCGTCGTTTTGCCCGGGCACCTTCCTGTCGCCCTTTTCCTTCTTAATCTATGGTTTTCTATTTGATTTCTTCCGTTTCGCATCCTTCTTTTTATTCTAGGTTGCTCTTCCAGTTTGATAGTTTGTCCTAATTGATATCTTTATGTATATTCTGAACTTAT
>APFE031714487.1:4968-25763 GCA_000404065.3 Pinus taeda
ATAGAAAACTTGATTTTCGCAGCAGCGAATGGGGAGAGAGTTAAATTTTGTATTGCATTGCAGGGAATGCACAGAGGTGCATGAATATTTTGGGTCTGTAATGTAAAAGTGATTTTCATCCAGCAGTGTAAATTTTGTTTTGTAATGTAAGATTGCCAGTGCAGGAGGAGAAAGTAAATGAAGAAAACCAGTGGGTTGTTTTGTTTCAAATCCATGAGTTGTTTCACACAGGTGAAAAGGTAAATGTGTAACTCCCTGTAAGTTTTGGTTTTCACACAGCAGTGAATGTAAATGAAATATTTACACACAGTGGTGTAAAATTTCATAGGAGGCAGAGTAAGTTTTGTGAAAATGTTTTGGTGAATCCCTCTGAGTAAAAGAGGATGAATATGTAAGTGTTTTTGTTTAATGAATAGAAATCATTTTATGGTGATGGAATACTCTGTGCTCTGTAATTTTTTTTAAAAAGACTTCTCTGAGTAAAAGATCCTGGAGCAAAGGAAACAGAGCATTGCCTCTGTGATTTATATTTTGTGGTTTTGGTATTTTCCCATTGCAAACAACAAAAATAACCAACATTTTGTGCAGAGATCTTTGTGCGGAAGTTCCTCCGCACAATATTGTTCTGCACAAAGTCAAAGCGATTGAGTGGACATCTAAAACTGAACATGTAATTACCAAGTCAATTGACAAATGATGCTATCATCGGACATTAAGCTTCCCCAATCAAACCTTCTTTCTTTGCTCGATCTCACGACGAAGATATTCAATTAAAGAACCAAATCTCAATAGATAATTTGGCCCCCTACTTCGATTTTTTTTTTTAATAACTAATTCTACTTGGGTGGATATGAGAGGCTTAATAGTGGAAATGCTACAAATGTAGGGATTAAATATGTCTAGGGCTTACCTTCTTGTTAGCAATGCAAAAATCAACTATTTTGTGAGGGATTCCAATGTGTTGATCTTTCGGAAGCTCCGCAGAAACAAATCTTCGCACAATTACAAAAAAGATGGACCTCACCAACCTACCCCAGGAAGCTCGGGTAGATGGAGATATTTGGTGGGAAATTACATAAGAAACGTGAATGTGATCCCTTGGTGTGTTGGCACCAAAATTTAACGCTTAAAACTGCCACAGTTTCTGTCCCTTCGTTTGCATAATATTTACGCATTGTCTTGAAGGTCGTGGATTTATTAAATAATCAACTCCTCTTACTGGTGGATATCCAGTAAAACAACCAACAATATTTAATATAGATGGTTATATTCATTCGCTCTGTCATTTATCAAATTGACGTGGTCACCCAACAGATTTGGCCGAACAAATATATCGCTATAACTATCTACTCAACGTAAATGATAATATAAAAAAACCTCTGCATTTGGCGAGGCCCATTAGGTAACCTGGAAATATATTATGGAAAAAACTCTCTTAAGTGAAACTTCGACCAGACTCAGCATTCTGTCGGCAGTCAACCATCTGCTAAGTACAGATAGAGAATCCAATGTCGGGCCATCGTTTTTGGATTATTAAGTTATTTCGTCTTTATCATTAACACACCTTGCCATGATTATAAATTAAAAAAAGAAAAAAGAAAAAATAATGTACGGAGAATTCAAGCTCGTGAAGGATTTTTTCACTATCTGTACTAATTGTTACAATAATTCTTAGTATCGTGATTACTATTAATAAAACTGCTATATGATATTAAAGGCAGAATTTCTGTTTTCTTGCGGTTTACAAACTTGAGATTTACTGAAGGCCACTGTAGTTCTAAGGAGAAAGTGTGTGAAAGGTTGTGTATTCAGTCCCTATTTCTGAACGATTTCGTTTCTGCAACATGGATGTTGAAGTTGAGCATCTGAACAATGTAATACATGGTCAAGATTACCTTCGTCACGAGGCCAAGAAACCATTGATTTATCATCGAATTTAACCTTCAGTTTTCCCCACTATATGATTTATTGCATGGATTTATAAAAAGTAAACTACAATTTTTTCCCTACCGCTAGAGTATGTATCGAATTATAAAAAGTCAAATATTTTTTTTGTACGGGTAGTAAATAAATTTTGTATTACATAGTGTGGGAATAAAAATAGTTTTTGGAAGATGTAGTTAATATTCACCAGGCTAGATTGTTAATTTGTTGAATATTTGGTAATTAAACTGACATGGGTGCAGTCAATTATGAGCGAATTAACTATCCAGATAAGGTTATAGAAGTTATAAAAGTTATAATTAATGCTAAAATTTTATTTATAATATTTGTTTTGAAAAATTTTGATTTATTTTAAAAAATATGATTTAACCATGCGAGCAATGAAAGATCTGGAAAAAATCACTCTTTGTTCGGTTACTAAATTTAGAAACATAGCAGGACTCTATATCCATGTAAGCAGTTGAAAGAGCTCCCCTTCCTTTTGCATGTGAATTAATTTGCAATTGACCCTTGCTGAAGACTGCAATATAATTTTGGGAGAATGATATATTATGTCATCTATTTGTAGATTGAATCACTTGCGAGGTAATAACATCTATGTTGCAAATAATCGTTCACATAACATGTCATGCTCTAGTCTATTAAAGACTCTGGTACTCACACTAAGGCCTTTGATGTTATGCAAATTATTGGTGAATGAAATATAGACAATGAAAATTATGCAGATGTTAAATTACTATATATTCTAGAAGTATATGAATTGACTTTATTGCCTTTGTATCATTTGGTGGCTGCATATTGTTGCATCGTAATAGGTGGGATAATATTTTTAACATTTTTAGTATTTGCAGCAACTTCTTTCCCTTTAACAATTTTTCTGCAACAACATCATAGGCATCCCTGCTCTTTTTCCTAGTGTACTCAACGAAGTGCCCTCTTGTACCTGCTTGACCACGTATCGTTGGCCTCCTTGCTCTTCTCCGCAGTATAACTCAGAACCCCATGCCCGCGGTCCACAACAACGTCCTTCCCTTGTTGGAGTCCCGAAATCGTGTAATCTTTAGCAACCCGGGTCTTCTTAGCAGTATAATCCTTGGCGGCGCTGGTGAGCTCCGCCGCCGCATCCTGCGCCTGCTTCATCGTTTCGGCGGCGTGGTCCTTGGCGGTAGGCGCTTTCTCGGATATGTACTCCCTAGCGACGACGGATCGATCCACACCGGCATCTCTGACCTGCTGTAATTTCTCGCTGGCGGTCTCCTTGGCTTCTTGGTAATGCTTCTCGGCCGCCTTAAGCAAGGCCATGGCGTTCTCCTGCGCTAGATTCGAGTAAACCCTACCCACTGTGAAAGCAACTGAGAAAGCAACTAATTTTCGAATTTTTAAACGGGTGAAAATACTAACCATTCAATTTTATTGTTATTACATTTTATATATAAAAACATATATTTTGTGATAGCTTAATTGGGAAAGAAGTAATGTGTAAATTGAATGATTTAAGAGTTAAATTTTCAGTATTTTGAATATTAAGAAATATGTATATAATTTAATCTAATTTTCAATTGAAGTATTTTTAAATAATTATATTTAAAATTAAAATTAAAATGTTAAATTAATTTGAATACAATTTTAATATTATATGGATTACAATAATTTTTTTTTAACTATTATTTAAACAAAATTTATTATAGTTAATAATAATCCATTATAATTTTTATTGAAATAAATTGTCAACTAATCTAATCATATAAATTACCATATACAATCGATATTATTTTCCACTTTAATATTCATAATAGTTATTAGACTTGTACCAACAATATTTAGTAATGTAATGATGCTATTTAAATATTTTAAATAGAGTGGATTTTTTTAACAACCAAAAATGTGGTGGTGGTGGTGGTTAATGTCCATCGAGACCAAACTTTGGTCTATCGGACCTAAAGAAACACATTATTTAGTTTGATTGAAAATTTTATTCCTATGCTCAGTAAGCTTGGAGAGAAGCCTCCCAAGCTCACTATAATTTTGACATCATAAAAGGCTAGGAAGGTCAGTATTGCGACAGAGATTATGAAACTGAGATCTAATGTAGTTGTACGCAGGGCACTCTAAGAGGAAGTGATTTTCATGCTTGATGTTCCTTTTCTCACAGAGATGGCAAATCCTTTCCATCCTTGGTGTTTTAGGAACTGCGCAACAACCTGTTTCACTATGGAGCTCATGAAAGTCGTTCTAATCTTTGCTATATTAATTCTCTTCTTTGAGCTAGTTAAAACAAAGAGATACTTTTGATCTTTTAGGGTGGGGTTGATGACCTTTTTATAATAACTTAGTTTGCTTTTAGTTGCTAAATCTTTCTCACACCACATTTTTTCTTTGAACTTAGAAGTAACAATATTTTTAATGTTATTAATGTTTTGCAATGCATCATTCTCATTGATCTCCCAATGGTTTAACCAGGCCCTCGTGTCTTTATACCACCCCCGCTTGAGCCTTAGGTGGTTTTGGCTTAGGAAGTCTATGATCTACTATGTTATTGAGTTTGTGCTTGTACAACAGAAGCCTAGTCATAGCTACGCTCTCGATAGGGAAAAGACCTACTTCTATAAGGAGAATAGGATAGGGTGTCTTGCTTTTAATTTTCAGGTTATACATTATAAAACGCTTCTGGATTTGCTCAATCTTTCTCCAGGATTCTCTAGAGATGCTGCAACCCTAGACCTCACGTCCATATAAGATAATAGGAGTGACTAAAGTTTCAAAGATAATAGGAGTGACTAAAGTTTCAAAGAGGAACTTCTTTTTATCCCACATTACTAGGTTTTTCGTTTTACAATTATTTTAAAGACCAAAATAAGCTTTCCAACCCCCATTGATCCTTTTCTCAATGCTATAATTCTAGTTGAGCTTGTGATGAATATCAATTGTTAGGTACTTGTAAGAATACACTTCCTCCAAGTTATTATTGTCATACATAAAATTAGCGTAAGTGTCCTTCTTGGATTTGATAATCATAACTTTTGTATTTTCAGTGTTAACAATCATACCCATGGTAGAGCAGAAATCCTTAAGAAGCCTACTTGGATATGTAAAATACATTCCAATGCTAAAATATATTTTCTTATGCTTGTGTAACATATCCAATTGGTAAATACATTTATAGCCCAATAATATATAGCGAAAAGGCAAAGTTTTGGGATTTAATCGAGGATCTCAAAAGCAAAGGGATGCATCTGAATTGTGTTATAGGTGGTGATTTCAATACCATCTTGAGTCCAATGGAAAAAAAATACGAGGAAGTGTCGTGTGATATCTTTTTAGGGATATAATGGAAGATTATATAGTTGATTTGGATCTTGTTGATATAGTCCCAAAGGAAGGAAAGTATACCTGGTCGAATCAGAGTCTGAGGGGACAATATATAGTGGCTAGGATGGATTTTTTTTATTCATGGCAATTGGCTCATTAAAGGGCTTGAATGTTTCTCAACAATCAGGGCTCAAGGAGAATCCGATCATCGCCCCAATTGTGTTAGATTTGGAAAAGACAAAAAATATCGACCCATTGCCTTTTCAATTCAATGCTGATTGGATGCAAGCTAAGGGGGTGGCGGAGTTGGTCAAGCAAGCTTGGAACCTTCCAATTAAAGGATCCCCAACATTCACATGGGAGTCAAAGCTTAAAAATGTAAAACAAGCTCTTAGAAAATGGTTAAAAGGCACATGTCAACCTTCGAGCCAGAAAAGTAAATATCTGGTTAAATAGCTAGAGGAACATTACAGATCGATTGAGGAGGTCCAGGTTGAAGAAAGACACATGCAAAAAGAAAATGAACTCACTCACCAAATTTTTGCTGTAAGTAGGCAAGAAGAAAATCTCTGGTGAATAAAGCCACAGAGTTTATGGTTGAAGGGCAGATGTTTGAACACTTCCTTCTTCCACATGTAGGCAAAGGCAAGGGAATCCTGAAATAGAGTCAAATAAATTGCTCCAGAAGACAGACCGAGGGTTAGCTCTTTTGAAGACATCAAGATGAAGGCATATACTTACTACAAAACTCTGTGCAATGCACACCATATTCCTTTTGAACAGGTAAATGAATTTCTTTTAGTTATTCTTAATGTGATCACACCTTCGACAAATCAGAAACTTATTGCTGATATTAAAGAGGATGAAGCAAAGGAGGAAATTTGGTTGTTAGATCTGGAAAAGGCCCCCATCGCGATGGCTTCTTTATAAGCTTCTTTTGCTTGTTTTGACCAATGATTAAAAATGATCTCCTTCGTATGTTTAATCATACAAGAATTAAAAAGAAGCCAGGAGATGGAACGAATTCCTCCTTCTTAACTCTCATCCCAAAGGAGGCAAATCATGTCTTATAAAATCCTGACAAAAATCATAGCCAATCGTCTAAAACCCTTTCTTCCCTCCTTTATCTCTGCAAATCAAGGTGGCTTCATGTAGCAACGGAACATTCTTGAATATATCATTCTGCTTCAGGAATCGATCCACCCAAGTAAGGAAGTAGGAGAAGATGGTATGTTCATAAAAGTGGACATGGCCAATGCATTTGATCAAGTAAATCATTCCTTTTTTTTCCTCGTATTAGAAAAGTTGGGTTTCTGTCATGAATTTATTCATTGGGGCAAGGCTTGCATTGGATTTCCATGGATCTCCCCTCTAGTAAATGATATACTGACACCCTTCTTGGGTTCATGAGGACTTTGACAAGGATTCCCTCTATCCCCTTTACTTTACATTGTTATGGCAGAAACTCTTAGCTGAAATTTGGAAGCAAAAAGACAAGACGGGAGTCTCCTTGGATTGAGTATGGTACCGAATGTCAAAGAGCTAAATCATTCCAAGTCAATATTATCATCTTTACCTGTGTACATCAGTTTTGTGCTTTTAACAATGAAGAATGTAACTCATAGCATTGGCTACATGATCAGAAAATTCTTATGGCATGAAGGTAAAACTGATTAGAAATGGTTCCATTTAGTGAAGTGGAATATTGTAAGACTGCCAAAAATACTGGTAGGAATAGCCATAAAATACCCTAAATATATGAATCTAGTATTAGGGGTAAAGCTGATCTGGCGATTATTATCAAATTCAACTGATTGGTGGAAGAAGGCCTTCATACAAAAATATTTTCATTAGAATAGACTACTTAGACTAGAGAATAAGTCTTGGGAAGGGCATGGGACCAAAATTTGGAAGTTATGCAAAATTATTGCCCCATTTTTGTTAGAGAAATTAGGATGGTAGCCAAGAAATGGGAAACATATTAATCTATGGAAATATTGAACCCCTCTTGCGTCTCTGGCCTCCGTGAATCAAGGTAGTTGAGAGTTAGCAAGATGGACGGAAGAGCAACACATGAATCGACTAGCAGTATTTCAATATGGGATGAAAACGGGACGTGGAGAAGATGGTGTTTCCATGCTTTCCCCCCCTCGCCACCCAATATCCATCAACATTGGCAAGAAGTGATAAAATCGATCAAGGGATTCGATCTAGTAGCCTCGCATCGATTCTGTAAGCATATTTGGACAAGTGGTAAGCAACCCCATTACACTGTTAATCAAGGATATAATCATCTTCTTAAAAGTCTCCCTTCCCCTCCTCACTCTCGAGTATGGGGCAAGATTTGGAACAAGGATGGTTTACCAAAGATTAATACTTTATGTTGGGAGATGGTTCATGGGAAAATCATAATGGTGGAAAACCTCAAAAAATGGAAGATACAAGGTCCTTCTCATTGTGTTCTATGTGGAAATGTTGAGGAAGATATCAATCATGTCTTTCGTTAATGCTTTTTCACTTTGGAAGTCTAGAAAATTGGATTATAACCACTTGCTCAAGTTCAAAACACCCCCTTGATTGGCATGAAATGTTTGTAAATTGGAGATCTCATTTTGCTCACATCTGCAATAGTGATTAAATTATAATTAGATGTTATATAACCATTCCCAAATATCTATGTTGGTTCATATGACTCTCCTGAAATAAGACTATCTTCAAAGGCATCATACCATCCTAGTGTCAATAACTATGAAGGATTGTAATTTCTTTGAAGCTATAACCTCTAGGGGGTATGATGTATCTAATCTAGATAATATCATGATCGAAGAAAAAAAGTGGCTCAACCTAGAAAAACTATTAGATCAATCTAGTGGCTTCATGTCCTACAACCCAATCCCCTCCTATTATATAACGATGATAGGGGAAAGGTTCAAAAATTGGCATTGGTACTTAGGCAATCATCAAATTTTCTTTGATGGGGATTCGAAAGGAACCCCAGGGGAGGCATGAGCGGGAGGGTGTTGTATAAACCTAATGGAGAAAGAGAGATGAAGATCACATCGAGAGTGGGAATAACCTCGAACAATCAAACCGAAGCCTTAGCTCTCTCGCAAGGGCTAAATATTGCTTCTTCAAATGGATTGCATCAAATAAGTTTGATTCGAGACTCAATGATCATCATTCAAAGATGTATCAAATTAAGAAAACGAAAGGAAGCAAATATTCCCCATATATTCCATCAAATAAGGATGCTTCTAAATAAATTTGTTTCCTATGATTTCTATCATGTCAAAAGGGAAAATAACAAGTCAACTGATGAATAGGCTAACAGGGGAGTCACCCTAGGATAAGGGATAATGTTGTTGGATCAAGCATAATCGGCCATATGTTATATACCACGAAATCTGAAAACAAAGTTTGAATACTCCCAAGGAGTCAAATGAACTGGAATTAATCTCTCACAACCCACCAATACACCTTATTCCATTCAAAACATGACAGGATTTTTTGGGGTTCTGAGATAATCTGTGGGAATGTCATTACACTAGATCGAAGCAGTATGGGATTAAGTCCATGATAAGGGATAAGTGGATGAGATTTGGAATGACATTTAATAATCTCTCCAACAAATGGAGAGATTATACCTTAATCAAGCAGTGACAATTAATCTCAAGCAGATTTGTGGGTGGAATGACGACAATAGGAATGGAGGTTCACATCGATTGTGGTAAGAGAAGAGATGTTCACATTCAATGCGAAAGGATGCCTACAACAAATTGCAAGGAATAGATTGGGAATATAAGGAGTCTTATACAACATTTAAACATGAAAGTGATACAAATTTAGGGGATAGCCTTCAAAATGGTCTCAACCAAAACACTGGTATTTGTGCTCTCTCGAAGGAATAAACATCTTTGTTCAAGGAGGAAATTGCAACGTTGATTGAAAAAAACAAGGGAGAAAATCATTTAGGGAGATCGCTCCCAATTCTCAGTGATGTCCAATTAACTCACTGGTATTCAAGAGGATTTCAAACATTTTCAAAAGTATGTGGATCTTCTGGCCACTAAACTGATCAACTTGAACCTCAAAATGGATAGTTTGGAAGTTAAGGTGGAATCAACAATGGTAGGCGTCCTGAAGGAAATCTTTGGGCTCGAAGATGTGTCTTCATTCGATGTTCAGTCTGCCAAGTAAGTAGATGAAAAGCACAGTAAGGAAGCGGTGATCCCCACTATGAGGGTCAGTAAACCAGTGGCTCTGGAAGCTAGTCTTTTCGAGGAGATGGTGGGTAGCAGTTTTTATATATATTCATATGTAATGTTTTATTGTTTTATTAAAATATGTGGTGTACTTTGGTGAACTTATAGATTAAATACAGTAAGGAAAATAACAATGAACATACAAGGTAGCTTGTGAGGTCCCTATAATACTAGTGATTCCCCCATTACTATTGTCATTGTAGCTCTTATTGTTATTGTTGTGCCCTATTGTCCCCATATTAATATTATTGTGCCCCATAGAAGCCCACTATTGTTATTGTTGTGCCCTTATATTCTTATTGTTATGTCGGCTTTGATTATATTGTGACCCCTTAGACTCCTATATATAGAAAGGAGGTTTTGTCATTTGGATCATCCCAAGAATTGTTCATTTGTGTAATATAAAGAAGGTTGCCCCCTCGAAAAGGTTGATTCTGAAGTCGTTGATCTATCTTTTTTATCTTTTTGTGAGATGGTTTCTTAACATATTGTTTTGTTAAAATTTGTGGTGTACTTTGGTGAACTTATAGATTTAAACATAGTAAGGAGAATAACAATGAACATACAAGGTAGCTATAGGACCTATTTTGAACAGTTTTGGAAAATACTCGAAATAGAGCAATCTCTCAATATAAAAGACTTAACATAATTCCAATTTGATAAATATAAAGCTACCTATTCCTTAAAAAAATTAAAAACATATCCAATTAGTAAATACTATAAATGTTAAAAATACATTCCAATACTAAATCAGACTTTAGTTTGTTAGTCTAACTTATACATTTAATATTATGTAAACAACTTTTTTCCAGCTATATAATACTCATAAATTTATAAATATTATATGATTTTTTTGTTATTTAAAATATATTTTGTATTTTATATATTAATTCATTATGTGAAAAATACACCCTAAAACATTCCATAAGATAGGGTAGGTAAATGTTTATTCATTGTCACTTCGGAATTTGGGCTTCCATAACTCAAATCATTAAAGATATGGTAGGCAAATCATTGTGATAGGATTCGCTCTTATCACTTTGAACTTTGTGCCTCGTGCAATTATTCTGATCTGCCTGTTTTCATCTCCATGGAATTTGTGCTAGAGAATGTGTCTTGCGTGTGACAATTTACCCTTTGAATTAAAAACATTTAAGTTGGCACTCTAAAAAATTTGATACCTAGAGGCTAGGAGTGACACGTATAGGAGTGACGGGCGCTTCGTATTCTGGTGGCAGCGTTGAACACCGGCTGGCGGTGTTGAACACCGACTTACAGAGCCTGAGCTAATAAAAGAACTTCTCTATGCAAAGCACGCACTTCCATATTTCATATGGAAGTTCTCAGTTGCAACGAAAAGGTGTGAAGGGGTTTCACTGGAAAAGGTCGGTTGATGGATGGTGGGCAAAGCTTCGCAAATCAACGGCGAGTCATAGCTCCTGCCTTTCACCAAGAGAACCTCAAGGTACTCTCATTGCAATTACAACCATAGTTCTCTATGCAACTATATATTTATGAAGTGGGAATATTAACTAGCAAAATTAGATATGTCAAAAAATCTAGGCGGTGGAAAAAATGATAAAATTTACGATCTGGGCAAACATTTTTTTGGGTTACATAAGACTTCGTTTTTTTAATTTAAAATTGGTTTTTTAATATATAAATGATTCAGTTTTAAAAAAGATAGTGAACACTTGAATTATGCAAAATTCATATTCCAATTAAATTTTGTAAAATTAAGGTTTTAATAAATTCTAATCAGATTAAGGGCAAATAGATAAATAAAAAATAATTTTGTAGAATTTACATTTCAATAAAATTCTAATTAGATTACTGACAAATATACAAGTAATAAAATATATCTGAAAAAGTCAATGATTATATCTGGGTGGTTGGGAGGGTTTAAAGATAATTCTTCATCTAGATTCCAGTGGTAGAACATAACTATGTTGAAAAATTTTGGAAAAAGTTATATGTACAATAAACCAAGTTTCCAGTCACAGACAAATATACAAGTAATAAAATATGTCTGAAAAAGTCAATGATTATATCTGGGTGGTTGGGAGGGTTTAATGATAATTCTCCATCTAGATTCCAGTGGTTGAACATAACTATGTTGAAAAATTTTGGAAAAAGTTTTATGTACAATAAACCAAGTTTCCAGTCATAGGCAAATATACAAGTAATAAAATATGTCTGAAAAAGTCAATGATTATATCTGGGTGGTTGGGAGGGTTTAATGATAATTCTCCATCTAGATTCCAGTGGTAAAACATAACTATATTGAAAAATTTTGAAAAAAGTTTTTGTACAATAAACCAGTTTCCAGTCACAGAACATAACTATGTTGAAAAATTTTGAAAAAAGTTTTATGTACCATAAACCAAGTTTCCAAGTTTCCAGTCATAGAACATAACTATGTTGAAAAATTTTGAAAAAAGTTTTATGTACCCATAAACCAAGTTCCTCCTTACTTTGGAAAAAAATATGCTGAAAAGCCTCCCAAACTTAAAACTGATAAACTAAGCCAAAGCAAATTTCAACCCTAACCTAAAAGCCTCCCAAACTTAAAACCCATAAACTAAGCCAAAGCAAATTTCAACTCTAAGCTAAAAAATCAAATTTTTGCAGATATCAACTGGGATCTAAAAATTTCAGCCATAAGCTAAAAAATAAATTTTTGTAGCTATCAACCGGGATCTAAAAATTTCAGCCATAAGCTTAAAAAACAAATTTTTGTAGCTATGAACCGGGATCTATTAGCTTAAATTTATTAGATTTCAAGGGGGATGTAGAAGTTTTGGATGATTGTTTAGGTTGTTTTTCTAAGTCCAATTTGATGAAAATTATGGGAGTGCGAGGACCAGTATTGTACATGATAGAAAATGCAAAATATATTATACATCAGTGGAAGAGAAGTGTGGGGGTGGGGAGTGGAACTGCGGAAATTGAGGTGGGCATTTCGGCCGTTTGGCGGAAGATATTATAGTGAAGAGAGAAGTTGGGAGCAGCTACGAAGAAGGAAAACTAGTTTTTGAGGTGTTGGGTCTCTTTCAAGAACTGGTATCCCTTGCTAATCGTTGTTTTCGTTTTCCTTCTAACAGGTAAGTTTGAAAATACATTCCTGCCTATCGAATTCATTCAGATGTCAATATGTTAAAACTACAAGAATGTAGCCTCGTGTAATTAGAAGCAGACTGTGTCTGCCAATAATCGTCATTTACGTTCTATTCGTAACCGTTCCGACCTTTAAAATGAAGGTTGCCTGGAAAATGGGGTATCATTATGTCATGCTTATGTTATTGCAGATTTCTAGAATATTTCAGAATTTGGTTGTGGAAATTAAGATTCTAAAAATGTTTCAGAATTTAATAGTAAAGATAAGTAGAAGAGTTTCTCTATCTTTTTCTTGAAGTTAGATTCTGAAATATTTTTGAAATCTATAATAAATAGAAGTTTAGTAAGACAGTTAGATTCTGGAATATTTTTGAAATCTATAATAAATAGAAGTTTAGAAGACAATGGTTATAGGTCAGTGTAGCATTATGCACCTACCTGTGTTGTATTGAATATTTTGTTAATGTGTAAATTGTTAATCACAAAACAATTTAATAGGTGGTATTCTGTTAGAAATTTTGAAAATTTTACAAGTTTTTTTTTCCGTTTAATTTGCTCAAAATTTAATAAAAAATTGTTAGAATCATAAATTTAAGTTATCAAATTTAATAAAAAGTTGTTAGAATCATAAATTTAAGTTACCAACTCTCCATGATCCAAATACCTCACTAATTTTTTCATAATACTAAATTTCAAAACTCTAATTTAAAATTTTAATCCTCGTATAAAACCAACACTGCAGCCTACCCAAAACCAAAAACAAAAACAAAAACAAAAGTTTGAAAAAAATAAAATATTTAACAATTTGGCTATAAAGGTTAGGGTAACATAGATTTGAAATTTCGATCCCCTTAATCAGAGAAATGTTTTGAATGTTTTGTAACATTGTGAGCTTAGAACATTGTTATGAGGTTAAAGTAAACATAATGCACCTATCACAAAAAAATTGTATCCAGTTTTTTACTTAAAAAAAAACAAATCATAGTCCAAATAATCATATCAACATTATAACTTCATATAACTAATATATGTAATATATAAATATTGAATCAGCTAAAATTTATTGAAAGGGTACGTATTTATAGATTTATATATCATTTTAATGAATTTTTTAGATGTTTTTTGGCATTTTAATTTTATATATATATATAATATTATATATATATATATATATTTATTAAAAATTTATATTTTTATGGATTTATATATGAAATTTATGATTTTTATGGATTTATTTTTTGCCAATTTGAAATTATATTATTTTAAAAAGACTATACAAAATCAAATATCATTGTTTGAGCAACTTCTAGTGATAGTTACATAGTTTGCCACAAGGGAAACCAGTATGGTTGATGATGGAAATAGTCTAGGCCTATCAAAATGTTAGTAACTATAGCTGTTAAGCTCAAGACAACTTAAATAAACTAAATTACTAAAAGTAAAAAACATAAGCCGGACGGCTAAATATGACATTAAGTATATAATGCTTGAAGGGTTTGGTGAAGATACTCCCAGTCTAACCAATCAGAGGATTTTAAGGGATATAGTTTTATCAACATTCCTACTCGTTGGATTTATTTAGGGAGTGGATGACCTTATGAGCTACCATTATCCCATCCAAGATGTGGTATCCTTCTACAAAAGCTATCTACTTTGGTGATATGCTAGTACTAAGCAGAGGTTTAAGACTATTAACAATGATAGTCGATATAATCTTATAGACAATATTACAAAGGGATATTGGTCTAAAACCAATGGCATAGTCAAATCTATCAGATTTGGGGATTAAAGTAATAAGAGTAGCACTGAGCCCTATCCATACCTTTTGTGAATTACAACATTCTTTAACCGAGCATGAATCTCCTAGCCTAGAAAATAGAAACAAACTTGGAAGAAGTCAATTGTGAAGTTGTATGGTCCTAGAGCTTTATTCTTTGGCATTGCCATCACTGCATCCTCCACCTTTGGAAATAAGACTTCTCACCTTCATTCTGGGTCAGATGGATTAATTTTGGAATATAATATCTAATTCTTTGGATGTCTACGATTCTATTTGGAGTGGGTCCCATTAATTGGGAACATTAGTAGGAGACAATTTCTTGTGCCAACTCTACATGTTGCACCAAATGTTAAGGAAATATTCTTTTGTTATGCCCACGGGGCTTTGGATTGACGGTGAATGGGTGCAATGTTAAGGCACTCCTTGCGATAGGTCACTAGTTCAAATCCCCTGTGTGTGCTTACCTACCAAAAAGATAAAAATAAAAAATAAATTGTTGTTATCTCTTTGTTTCACCATTGCTTCAAGGAATAATTTTGAGTTTAGCTTTCCTTCTTTCAGCCACCACACTTGGGAGTTCTTCTTTCAAAGATTCTCTTTCTTTCTTCTCTGCTCTATTTGATTAATTAACTATCCCTCTTCCATTACCAAGGAATTCATATGTCCTCCTAGGCTAATCTAGTGTTGAACATGTTGCATATGGGATTCCAAGACCCGTTTCTCTTTAAGAATATGTCCAAATTCATTCCTATTCCATTCTTTGAGATTAGATTTAAATTATTTAAGCTTAATTTGGAAGGTATGCATGCTATTTCTACCTTTGACTTGTATTTCCTCCTAATAGCCTTTGGATTTTGGAAGAAAATCATGCTCCTGAAGCTAGAAGCTTTCAAATCTAAAATGTCGATTATGAGGAGCCACTTTAAGGTCTAGTTCCAAATGGATTGGCAAATGGTTTGAGTGGATGATTGGAGAATGGTTTCTTCAACAAAGATATCACTCTCTAACAAATATTCTGACACTATAAATTCGTTCAATCTACTGGCCACTTGATGTTTACCTTCTCTATGATTATTCCAATTATAAATCCCAATTATAGTGGTCACGTCTGCCACACGAAGTTGATGTAGGAGGTCATTAAGCTATAGGTCCCGGTTCTAATCTTATGATGCCCCCCTTCTTCTCTTCAATATATTTGATAAGATTAAAGTCTCCACATAATATCCATAGTTCCTCATTATGTAGGCACTGTTGGGTGCAGGATCCCCCCAAGGTGGTTTTGGGGGTTAAAACCCATATTTTGGTCCAA
Organism: Pinus taeda; assembly: GCA_000404065.3. Lineage (NCBI taxonomy): Eukaryota > Viridiplantae > Streptophyta > Pinopsida > Pinales > Pinaceae > Pinus > Pinus taeda. Next base: position 20,690 of record APFE031714487.1, read on the forward strand.
TTTTGTAATCCAAATGTAAAGACTCCGCATTTTGTGGTTGTGGAGCGAGTCATAGGGTTGGCCGCCCTTATTTTGGAAATGCAATGTCAACTGTAGAAGATATACCCATGGTCTACGGACCATGGATTGTATAAATAGAGCTAAGCTCTAAGTAGTTAGAGGAAAAAGTAATTAATATTGAACATGTATGAGAGATAGCTCTAAAGTGGAAGTCTAAGTTTTGGGTCGTAGCGTAGGTAGAGGCTCTGCAGTTGAGTGCACAAAGGTCTATAAATCCACAGCTGAGTGCGCGGACCCCTACAGCTAAGTGCGCAGGGCGGGTCGAGTCCATATTTGTTCAGAATCATCAATAAAGAGAAGTATTCTACAATTTCTATGTCTTTATTTCTTGTTTATGCATCTGTTATATTGGGTATGAATTTTACTTATAATGCTTATATGATGCACGAATGTATGTAAATATATTGGTTAAGTAAACACAAGTAAGAACATTTGCTTACGCGAAGCTAACTAAGATTTGTTAATAAGATAAGTAAGACACTTAGCTTGGTTTGGGACATATCACAATTTGTTGCCCTAGCAGCGTAAAAGTATGTCAGCCCCTGGTTAGGGCTGCACGAAAGCCGATTGTATCCTTTCGCGAAAGTACTAAAGGGTGGAATAGAGGACTAACAAACCTACGTGCGGGAAATTATAGCTGAAATAAACTGACATCACAACCATCTCAAGGGTGTGGAAACTTGGTTCCAGCATCCCCCCATACTGCTTCGGGTGAGACTTAAGTCTGCATTTCACGGGTTGATGTCGAAAGGGTCAGTAGTGTAGGGATCTGTTTGGCTAACTAACACTGAACTTGGGTCAAGCCTCCACAAGCCAACAAATGGTCTCGTTGCCTGGACCGAAATCTGCATAGAGATGTGTGATGTCGTATCACTGGAATCCAACTAAGAAAGAAATCGAACGCTGGTTGGAAAGAAGGATTCACGAGTTCGCGGCACAAGAAAACATAAACCTACGACTGTCAAAAGAATAGTGGTTGGACCGATACTTGTATATGGAGATCCATGAAATCTTTTTCGCGTCCTTCCTTACTGAGCTATACGAGTGGATCAGAAGCTAGCAAATAGCCAAGGAAGGTGGAAACTTGACGGTCATATTGTGTGGACCCCAGAGTTAGTGCAAAGGTTGGAAGCATCGAAGGATAAGATAACGCGTGCCGTCGATCATTGGCTCGATCGCATTATAGGAGGATTTGTTACTGAGTTTGCGGTCGACACCTCAGTCAACAATAGTGAGGCAGAGTGACACTTTTTCAAAGGACCACGAGGTAAGTACGTAAAATCTTTGAATACTTGGATTAAAATGTTGTTGTGCGAAAAACGGGTTATGTGGCTACCTTGATGTTTAGAACTATGCAAAGCAGAAAAAGTTACAGAAACGAAGGAAATAAGGGTTCAGAGTATAGCCCCTTGATTTCACCACTGCGAAGGGATGAAGAAGGGATAGCGAAGGTATCTTTGTGAAGTGCTATTCAGTTGGTTAGACAAGGATTTCCGCGAATACCACCTCCATCCACACCACCTCCATCTTCACCACCATCGCCTCCAACTTCACCTGTACCACCTCCACCTCCACCGCGATTCAGTATGGCAAACACAGTGAAGTTGCCTTTGTTCAAAGGCTTGGGAAATGAGGACCCGGACTAATTCTGGTTCGTTGTGAGGGCTGTATGGGAAGCTCAAGGTGTTACAAGTGATCACATAAAGAAGGTAACATTGGTTAGTGCTCTACAAGATTGCACGCTAACCTAGTATATTAAGTACTCCAGCGATAACCCAAATGCTAGAGTAGCAGACATCCAAGCAACATGGAATAGGGAATTTAGCAGGCCTAAGTCTGAAGCACATTCAATTATGGGATTTAAAGAGATCATGATGCTACCAGGCAAGATGCCTTGAGAACTATATCAGAGGTTGAAATGTATGATCCGCGAAGCCAACATGAATTTGATAAATGGACAACATCGCGAGTGGTTTGTGGCTTTACTACTACCACACTTAAGAAGTGCCTGTCGAAGCAGAAGATAACAACTCAGGCAGAGGCCTTGGAGATTGCCATGAGACTACATGAGACCCTGATGCAAGATCCTAATCTAGGAGTTCAGCAGATCCATCCGCAGCTGAAGAATCTGTGCCTTGAGATGCAAAGCTTGAAGTAGGATAGGACAGTTCGGCTAGAGGTACATGAAGAGGTATGGTGCATGAAATGCAAGAGTCAGGGTCATGACAAAGACCACTACCCAGTCTTTACAAATTACCTTGCAGGAGGAGGACCGATGCCTTTAAGGCCGAAATCTCAAGCAGGACCTAGCGTGACACTTGCTTTGAGGTGCGCTATCTGTCAAATAGCCGAAAAACATGCCACGGACAACTGTCACTTGTGACAGAAGTATACGCAAACTCTGCAACAGTTGTTCTAAAACTTTTGTAGATCGGTGGGACATGATGAGCGTACTTGCAGGAGCTATGAATTGAAGATGGATAGAACGCCCGCCTACAGAGTTCAAGCTTAAACGCGACCCCTTGACCAGAATGCAGGGATGGCACGGACAGGATTTCAAGGATGCAGACGAGGCCGAGGTGGAAGAGGATTTGGTAGAGGTTACAGATAGTTGATTTGCTACAATTACGAAGGGCCAAGACACTATGCCCGCGATTGCACTAATCAAACGCGCCCGTCGTGCAAGTATTGCATACTGTTTAAACATGAAACAGAAGATTGTCCTATGCTGATAGCCAGGATACATGACAAAGGAGGGCTACCGCCTCCCCTGACTTAGAACCTGTAGATGATGAGGTCTGAGCCGCGCGAGGAAGATCCAAACGTAAATATATTGCTACGAAGTGGAATCACGGCGGGAGATGACAAGGGAAAATAGCGGGAAGACAACACATGGGTTTTGCCAAGCCCCAACGAAAGAGGCTGAGTTTGATTTGGAGCGCGCCCGCGAAGCATTCATGGAAGCTAAGAAGAGCTTCGTTGAGGCCTCCACTTCAGGAACAGGGATAAATCGGAGCTAGAGATGGACCCCTCTATACTCACTACTTTCCTAGAAACCTGTATGAATTACTGCGCAACAGCAAGGTTGTGAAAGGGTTACAGGAACTTATCAATAGATGTGTTGGGACTGTGTCAGGTGAACCACACGTAGTCTGCAAGATCGGAAAGCATAAGACAAGGATGGGGCGTGAAATGAGACTCACCTCGCAGATCGGAGAATACGAAATGGATCAAGTCATTGTGGATTTAGGATCAGATGTGAATGTACTACCAAAGCGGACTTGGGAGTGAATGGAGCGACCTGTACTGTAATGGTCTCCGATTTAGCTAGGGATGATGAATATGCATAAAATCATACCCATGTGGCGGCTATAGGGAGTGACCGTGGATATTGAGGGAGTGAGTGCGCTGGTAGATTTTGAAGTAATAGCGATTGTGGATGACAACAATCCCTACCATGCACTCCTGGGAATTTACTAGGCTACTGATATGAACGGGGTAATCAATCTGAAGAAGAGGAAGATGATCTTTCGGAAGAAATCACTGTGCATAATAATATCCTTGGATCCTGCTGAGGGATTGCGCTATATGGAACCAGTTCGCGACTATGAAAGTGATGATGATCCGGATTTCATCTATAAGATAACAATGCGAGACCAAGATTGGGTGAATCCCACTGCAGATGGACGGATTACGTGGGAGCATAGGAGTTCCTGCACTTCGGATTCTGACGAACAAATAGAACGCTAACAGAATCGGTTACATGAAGTAACTACGCTAAATTGCAATATGATGACCCTGTCGCTGCGCTATGTATTGTCAGAGGAAAGGAATCTGCCTACTTATGATGGTTTGATTGAGGTAGATACATTTTTGGATGTATTTGAAATGGAGGTACCAGAAAAGAAACGCTTCCAGGCCTTGGACTGGATACTGTGCGCTACGTCTGCAAGATGGTGGGGTACACATAAGGGAAGCTTTGATGCTTGGTGTGAATATAGGAGGATTATGAGAGCATGATTTGGGAAGCCTAAGATGTGACTGATAGACAAGTACGATGAGCAGGATGATCCACGCGCACATCTGGACAAATGGACGTAGGCTTATGGAGAAAAGCCTCAACCTGAGTGGGTGCACCCGTTCTGTCATACCCTGGATGTTATCCCAATGAATTGGTATATAGAAACAGAGTTCCGCCATGGGACAAGTGAATGGGATATCCTGCGCAAAGGATTCATGATGACATTCAGTTTTGAGGATGGATTTGACAGCATTGATGAAGTGCTACAAGAGGTGAAAGCAGCCATCCTTAGAATACCACAGGATCCTTTAGACTTGATTCAGCCTGAATGGGCTACTCAGTTGAGTCGCACGTTGGAATGTTATAATGTAACTGTTGAAGAGGATGATGAGGATACTCGGAAGATTAACATTCCAGAAACAGAAGGCCACCGCGAGGTTCAGGGACCACAGATTGAGAACCTCGATATAACCACGCCGGTGAAAACTAAACAGGTGAACATTGGTATGGAGGCACAACCCAAATTTGGGAAGATTGGAGACTACTGGGACGACACAACAGTGGATAAGGTCACTGAATTACTCTACGAATATCAGGACATATTCCCGACCAAGTTTATAGATTTGAAAGGAATAATCAGAGATCTGGGAGTGATGAAGATCACATTAAAGCCCAACGCGAAGCATAGAAAATTTTACGGGCGAATGTTCGCCCTTTGGCGAAATTAAGGGGTTCTAAATGTTTAGTGGGCAAATATTTTGTATCATAGTACATTTTACAAATCACCTCAAATAGCCCACCTTATTTTAAGGGAGAGGGTAAAAAAGGTAAATTTAGCCTTTGAAATTAGGATCTACAACCTTCCATTCGCCCATTTTCAAGAATAGGTTTTATTTAAGTGAATACATTTGCCCATTTTCAAGAATAGGTTTTATTTAAGTGAATCCTATGGGCCAAATACCATATTTATAAAAGAGGTGTGGTAAATTAATA
>APFE031714490.1:1537-13166 GCA_000404065.3 Pinus taeda
GGGTTCGTAAACTGACGAAGTGAAGTGTACTATATGTACTAGATAACCATTTCCTTAGTCTTTTGTCGTTTTAAGCTTTTTAGTTTGTTTTTGGATTTATTTTTCCTTAATGTGTGATGGTGAGTATGAAAGTGAAGTATGGAGTGTAGACGGTGATGGTTTCTAAACTTGAAAGTGCTTCAAAAGAAATCTTTAAAATAATCTAAAATGAAATCAATTCTTAAGAGGAAATAAATGCATCAAGTAGTGAACTAATGACAATGGCCCAGTATCCTTGCTGCCGAAAAAAGAAAGTAAAGACTAAAAACAACTCAAACTTAAAGCAAAGCAACTAATTCACACTACTTAAACTCTCCAGATCCTTTACCCTTCGGCTCAATCTACCTTGTGGGAAGTAATCATGAACAAGCCAAGCAATATGATATCTAAATGACAAAAAAGTAAATTGCATAAAAGAAACTAATCACACTACTTTAACTCTTCAAATCCTTTACCCTTCAGCTCAATCTACCTTGGGGAATTAATCATGAACATGTCAAGCAATATGATATCTAAATGACAAGAAAGTAAATTGCATAAAAGAAACTAGTCACACTACTTGAACTCTTCTAGTCTTTTACCATTCAGCTCAATCTACCTTGTGGAAAGCAACCATGAGTAAGCAATATGACAACTAAATCACACTACAGTTAGTAATATTCTAATTTCTTGCTGATAAAGTCACTTGACCATAGAAAGAAACCATAAATTGGTGAGCAGTATGATATCTAAATGGCAGAAAAATAAATAAGCAAATCACAACTTGAAAAGGACAATGCTGAATTTAAACTTCAGAAAATGAAAGTTAGCAGGAAGGACAAGATGATATCATATGCCAATAGTTATCAAAAAGATGAAAAATTGCCCAGGCTATTTAAGAAAACCTGCAGAAAAGCATTGATCAGTTGACAACTATAAGAAAACAAAGGGAAAATATAAATAGCAGAAACATAAAACAGTATATTATGTACAAGCTAATGATAAAACAAAAACATAATAAAACTAAATGAACACTTTACAAGGCTTCAGCGTGCAGGGGCCCTTTGCCACTTCAGCCAATCAACAAATAATCACACGGCTGAACTTAGAAAAGTCTTCTCATGTATTAAACAACAACATATAAAACAGTGGGGTGATAAGATAACCAGCAGTTCAGAATCACATAAACAGTTCAGAATTCATACATATCAAAAATCTCTCTCACAGCGTTCAACAACGCATTATTTATAATGCCAAAATACTAAAGCTAATTAACAACTTCTACGCTATCAACTACATTGCTAAAGACACGTAGATCCCTTCAGCCGAGATCTAGTGTAACTGTCATCATGTTTCTTAAATATTCGGAGTGGTTGGCTGTTAGATTCAGGTCTCGGGAACGATCTCCAGGTGTGTTGGTGCCTTCGTGAGCTGAGGACTGTGCCACGTATCATTCACGTGCCCAAAATAGTGACGTGCCACCGCTGAACTCTTTGGCTGGCCTTGTCTTTGACTTTGGTTGACCGCGGCCTCCCATGGATGATTTGGCTGATTTGAAGGGACACGTTCCATGTATCCGCCACCTGGAGCTTGCCCATGTAGATCATTTCTTCATAGGACACTTGTAGCACAACTTTTAACAAAATGGTCGCGGAATCCTGTGCTGGCTGCGGAAACCTGTGCTAGCTACGGGAACTGACAAGTTTCCGCAGCTGCATGAACAAAAAAAACTAAACCAAACAACAGTCATAAGTATAGTCAGAAAACCATATAAACAGTCCTTTTTAGACTATAATGCAATGATTTAACAACTAGGTGAATGAAGTGGGTGGAGAAAGAAGGCTAAGAGGGTGTATAGGAAGGTGCAGGTTTGAGGCTCAACAGAACTCACTCAAGGATGATCTATCTCGCCTTCGCCACAAACTTCTTCCACTCAGCCAACTCTTGTGGATTAGTTGAAGCTGGATTTGGGATTTCTTGATCAATGAAATCCTTCAAGCCATTGTCTTCTAATACAACCTCCATTCTATATTTCCATGCTATGTAATTCAAGCTACCTTCTAAGGCATACCTGAGTCTCAAGCCATAGAATGCTATTGACCAACCTTGAAGTATGATATGAATTCGATTTGCACCCGCAACCCCGAACTTCAAACTTTGAATTCTCTTCTCAGTATACTATTCACAACTATGATAAACTTGGCTCTGGTACCATGTAGAAATTCTCTCTACAAATCCAGCTCTGCAGAAAATCTCATGTAGGTTAACCCGATAATGCAATATGAATCAAAGCAGAATATTATAACATACTTCTACTATCAATTTGCGGAAGCTTAAAGATTGAGCAAGATCGAGTTGAACACATATAACCAAAAGAAGAAGAATTAATGCACAATACACATGAAAATACTTCAGGGAAAGCCTCATCTAAAAAAACCCACTATCTATATTATCATACAAGGTGGAAATACATAGGAATTATACAAAGCCTTAGCTCTCACAGCTATCCAGCTCTCAGTACAATCCTCACAGATGCTCACAGGAAAACTTAACTTCTCACAAGCCTTCATCTCTGCCCTCCAAGCTCCTATTTCCTTGCATTGTTCCTCTGGGATGATCCACCTTCAACCAAGTGGAATGTTGCTCTCACACACTGTCAGAAGTGCACAATCCTCAAGGAATTATTCCTCTTTGCATGCATGAGTTTTCTTTATAGGAAAACACATGCAACTGATAGTACATTGTCCTTGTCTTTAATCTCAACTGGGTCTTTCTCAGAATAGACATGCATGAGTTGCTGATGAGGGAATATTCAGTTATCTGGAGTACACTAGTTGAGTGCATGCATGCATCAACTAACGGATAACTCACAATTAGTTTCTCAAACCGTTTGGAACTAATTTAACTGGAATTAACTCAGTAAACTGAGTTAACTAATTACAACTCAAATATAACTCAACCTTATCTCCTTAATTTAAGGGATAACTGTTGCATGACTTCATAAAGGCTTATAATTTGAATTTCTCCAACTAATTAATTCAAAATGAATTAATTAATTATTTCCAAGTAGTTGGTGAGACTAAATTAGATTTTAATTCACAATTTTAATTCAAGGACAAATTAAAATTGGAATATTCTTGTTACCATATTTCAACATTAACGACGTCAAGAATACTGGTGTGCTAATCTGTGATCTGTTTTTGAGTGGTGTCCTTTGGTGTTCTATCTAAGGAACTTACCCTGTAAATTCCTACATATGGTCCTTTCAAAATTTTGAAGAAGATTGCTAACAATGCTTTCCAATTAGGTTTTCCACCTTATATGAAAATATCTTCTACTGCGAATGTGGAAAACTTGAGACTGTGTGAGCCTCCAAAGATTGACAATCATGAAGAGAATGTTGAGATTCTGACTATTGAATATTTTTCACCTAAATATTTACATGAGCTGCAAGAAGACTCAATTCTTGATAGGAGAATCAAAACTTCATGCTGAGGCAATGTGGAGTATCTTTGAGTGGAGCTCAAAGGTAATAATCCAAGTAAATCAAGGTGGATTAAGATAGGGAAAGTGAGGGAGTTGTACCCTCACTTACTTTTTGAGTAAAACATACTTTTGGTGGTCCAAAAACTTCCAGTGGGAAGGAATGATATAGGGTATAAAAAATATGCTCAAAAATCAAAGTGCCTGAAATCACCTGAAGCTAGTGCCAAATCGTATATCTCGTTATTCTGATTTGAATGATGCTTGAATCACCTCAATCTGGCACCATATGTGAAATTTATCATGTTCAGATGTTTTTGGAAAACAACTAAAAAGTCAACTTGTAGGGTTGGCTGGCCTCTTAAATAGGCAGGTTATAAAGTGACATGGTACTGACATTAGCATGTGACTATGTAGATATGGAAAAAAAAATTGGCCAATCATGTCTTGATATATGGCATGACCATATAGGGACAGATGGTGGATTTTTATTCGTTATTAGGTTTTTGACTAGACCAATTCAGGAGGCACCACATGGCCCAATGAGGGGGTGCCACATTTCCCTCGAAATGCATGCCAAAATTGAGTGAGTGGGTTGACCAACCTCTATCGAGTTCGAACTCATGACCTGTCAATTAAAAACAAAACATCTCACTATCAAACCATATGTGTTTCTCGTTAACAGTGGTGGAGGCGAATATATTTAAATTGTAATGTTTTTGGCAATGGCGGAGGGGGCAGGGAACATGGCCACATCCCTAGGTTGTATTGCATGTGATGTGCCCATGGCAGAAGTAGAGGGGGCAATAATTTGGCCCTGGCCCCAAGTCATATTCACTACAATGGAACCATTGACAAAGGTATCAGATTAGGGGGTTGGCGCATGGCCCATCCTGTGGCCACATGGCATATAATGTGACCAAGGGTAGAGTGTCGGTAGGCACATGGCCTCTATTGTGCACCCCTTGCCACATGTCTTCCATATGAATGTTAAAAGGGGTGGTATTTTTGTCCATGACACCCAACTAACTGTTTGACATTTTACACAATTAACAACAAAATTCGCTCCAAAAACACACATATTTGTCACCTGGCAGATGCACCAAAGGAGACAAATAGTGCCAATCTTTCTATTTTGGAGAATTTACAAGACATAGAGTAGAGAAAGATGCAAGGGGCCATTATTCATCCTTTTTGAGCCCAAAAAGAGCCTAAAAAGGGGTTTTTGGGTGTTCCGGACATAATGGAAACATTATTTTTGTGATTTGAGAATTGTATGTTGATGTAATTTACATTTTGATCATATGATTTAAGGGGCCAACATTGGAAGCTAGACTTGAAGATGTAGCTCAAGAGGGGTGAACTATGTCCTCAACTTTTTGTTTTTCGATGCTACATGTTGTCTATTTTTCTCTGGTTGTATATGCAAAATTTAAGTAAAATCAATAAGTTTATGTGCTTTTGCAAATTGATCCATTGCCCACAAGACATAAACTAGCTTGCAAACTTTTTCATGAAACCTTAAAATTTTTAATTTCAGATCACACATTTTTGCAGTTTTGTTAGAGTTATTATACTAATGCACAAAATGGTGATAACAACCCAAAAATATGTTGGTGGCCCACCTCGGTCCAATCCCATTAATTCTCCACATTCATTTAAAAGCACCAATGCTTTGTGATACATGTGCATTAGAGTTACAACAAACCAAAAAACATTATTGATCCACTTTATCCAGTGCCCCTTGAGGATTCACTTTGGTATGGGTTTAAATATTGCTTTCCTCTGGTTGGGGAGAAACAATTATTCTAATACATTTTTCAAGAATGAATAATAATTCATGATTTTTATTAACTTGATAAAATATCAGTGACAAATTACAAGGCAACTTTTAAAATGAAGAAGAAGCCATGCGTATTTCAATTTTTACATTCCACATGATAGAAGAGTAAGAAGAAGTGGTTATACAAGAGTGTGAAATACAAATGTAAGAAATACTTAGGGGGTGGGGGGGAATTAGTATTTCATATAATTAATAATTTTATTTTTCTTTACAATTTTAATATCTAGATGAGTTAAACATTGATAGATAACACATGTAAACTATGAGCACCATATGTAAGAATATAAATCATAAAGGAATATCAATAAAACAATAAGCATGTCATCACATAGGAACATCGAATATTAGGTGGAAACCCCAACTGGGAAAAATCACCATTACCATTGTCTCTGTATTCTTCTTATTATTTTAAAGAATTCCTTCTTTTACATATTGCACTAGTGTAGACTCTTACTAGTATGCAAGCCCCTACCTGCTAGAGTATACCACCTCCTCTTGTTTCTCTAGCTACCACTGGAAGGAAGCCACCACTCCATGATCAAATTCTTCTGCCACAATTGGAAGGAAGCTACCACTCCCTCATTGAAGGCTCCAACCCTTAGACTCTCTATGGACCTTGTTTCAGAATCATTCACACTGGGTCCACTTGCAACAAATTCAAATCTTGTAGGCCACATTTTGTCCAATTTTTAAAATGGACCCACTTATAAATTTATGCTCATTAATATTGTCCATAAAATAATCAATATCAAATACAATGTATAGCTACATAAACCATCAATTTTACTGTATCAATCTTTCCTTATGTTCATCATGTGCATCCAACAGTGAACCTAATCAAATTTGATCAAACATGGCATAAATGTTGGTATCATCAAGGTCTCTTTCCAAAATCTAATTTCAACACTACTCTGACAACCTATTTTATGTGAAACCTCTCAACACATTTCTGAATACCATTAGCAATATACATCAACCAAGAAATTTATTTCTACAAGACAATCTAGAAGTTTGTGCTCAATATTAAACCACAACTCCTATCAAGAAAACCATGGCATAAAACCAACACATTTTCTATTACAAAACCTAGCTCATCAATCCAACAACATATACACAATGCTCCAACAATGACAACTCAAATATAGCATCATAGTAGCAACATGATAGTGTAATACTTTCACTTAACTCATCAAGCCCCAAAACAAACGACAACACAACCATTATCAACAAATGTTGTCTTACATCAAAGTATCAAAATCATAATGAATTTATCATACATATCTCTACATAATATGAAATCATTAATGACAAGCAGAGGCTAATCATAGGCATAAATCAATGTAGATATCTCAATCAAACATTAACACCTTCTCACAACTTTGGAACTGAACTTTGTTCATTGCAATAATCTTTAATAATGACAACCCTTGTACAAATTTTCATTCACTATATTTCTTGACTAATGGCTCTTAAACCCCTACAATAAGCACATTAGCAACAGGGAAAGTTTAAGGGGCCAAAAACTTATATAAAAACTATATAAAATCACCAAACTTGTTATATATTTCATATCACGAACTAGTGAGATTCACCAAAATTTCTAAAATTTAAGATTAATTTCCTTCCTTAAAATTTTCCATGATTAGAAAATATTGAAACATGTATGTCAAGCCAATAGATTCAATTTGTCTACATACAATCTCTTTGAAATATACAAACTCATCAAATTAAAAGAAACAACATGATCATCACACACATTAGATTTATAGATTAGCAAAAAAATCTGTCATAGAAAACCTTTGCCCTTATTCTCTACACACAACAATCTCTGAAAGAAATACTTGTTCATACAAAAACTTTTCCCTTTGATGAGAAAGGTTATAATCTCTACAATGTGTACTCAGTAATAGATCTCAACCCTTGCAACAAGTATATTAACCTACAAAATATTCCATACCTATGTCAAATCAAGTTGAGAAGCATACAATGTCAAAACATGGAGATCAATCAACAAGGTTTTATAATCCCTGCAACAATGTGTTCATTAATCAAGAGTACATCAAAATTCCTTTGGTACTGCATATAATTTATCTACAAGTTGTAACAAGAAACTACAACAAAACACTCTGTCATACAACACCTCCACCTAAAGTGTTGATCTTTGAATGCATTAATATGTAAACAATTCCAAAACTCTGTCACTACAGGGCCTTCAATTCAACAACAAAAAATCAAATTATCAAGCATAAAAAATTCATCAATGTATGAATATCAATCATCTTCTGCAAATATCCTCATGACAATCTCTGAAGTATAAGGCACATTGGCTATCCATAAACCTTTGTCATATGGTATTCAACTTGTAGTTACACTAGATAAATTTAGCAAGTATTCAACCACTATGTTGTGCATACAATAAGGGAACCTCCAACCATTACATGGCATACATAAAAAAGATAATCTCCAACAATTATTATAAAGAAAACAAACCTACAATAATGATTATATGGTGTACATAAAATAGTGAGTCACCAAAATATATTTCTGCAATAATAAAAATATCCTTCGAACCTATGACACTACTATAGGTATAAAATCTCATTAACTATGTGCACAATTTAATCTCTATGTGTGCGGCCAAATATATTATTTCACATTTAGTAATATCTTTATGAGTAAGAATCCCATCGCTAGAATAGGTTTCATGTTTCTACTCCTACAATCATATTGAATATCATATGGTGTGCATAAGTCTAAAGGAACCTCTGGTAATTAAAAAAAAAAAGTTTACAAACATGTAATTGAGTCATAACTATGCATGGTTTAATCAAATATGAACATATCAATCAAAACTTTGAATATTTCCTTGAGATCGCTCAATATAGTTAGATCTAGGCCCTACAATCATTTATCATTATGAACACAACACTTTAATATTTCAGATCAGAACATAAAAACTCAAATATAGAGGATAAACAAAGAGCTAAATGATCCAATGAAATTAGTCATTTTCAATCCCTTACTATTGTCCTAAAATGAGAAAAAACAAAAATAAAAAATATTTGTGAGGAATGCCAGTGCCAGGTTCAATATATCTCACAAAATGCACACCAAGTCTGATAATTCTCCTTTACTATTTAAAGTCTTTTCTCCTTATGATTACCATAGGGAAATCCATGGATTTTGTTAATGGATTTGTGGACCACATCAATTGAATGTTGAATCATCCTTACTGGCACGAATTCCTTGGCTAATTCAATGATTTTTCCTTTGGTTTTTAAATTTTCTTCACCTATAAGCATCATTGCAGGGATAATCCCATCTCTTAGAGAATATATTCATGGGGATAAGCCTGGATCCCATAGAAGATATTGTAATCATTAGTCTATTATAGTTATCTTCCCAACGATGATGTGCTAACTTAAGGAAAATTATATTTACTCTACCCAAAACTATGCCACATTTCTACTTCACCTTTCTAAGCATTTCTAGAGCTTTTCCATCCTTTGTATCACCCTTGCAACACATCATCACACCAAAAAAAACCAAATCATCATGAACCTGTTCAATCCAACCTCTGTAATTTTGTTGCCAATCACCAAGAGAGTGATAATATTGTGATCTAGGTTGACATCAAGGCCAACAAACTAGCCATAATGAAAAAAATCTCCCCCTTTAGCATTGATGTCAACCTCTTGCAAAACACCAAGTCATCAAGTCCTTATCTCCCCCTTTGACATCAATTGAAAAGGGTGGATCAAACTATAGGAGCATCGTGTTGACATATCATGCTTTCAATTTTGTTGATAAAGCTCCCCTAAAACATGGAATGGAACTTCAATATGTTGAACATATCATGTTTCCTTAGCCTCATTTCCATATATAACAAGGTACCAATGATATTCAAGACAATAAAAGGCTGCATTATGAAATTACATGGCTAAAATTTTGAACCAACAATGTATCAACAATTATGACATGATCATCCCATGCATACATGAACTATTCTACCATTAGCTGATTGTCAACAACAATAAAGTAGAGGGCCACATTGTTGCACACATATGTTCTTTACATGACATAGATATGGACTATGGAACCAAATATTGCAATTTCAATGTGATACATCAGATAAATAAGAATGTATCATCATACAACCACCTACCCTTGAGGTCATGCTACCTTGTATTCTTCTTTATCTTGTTGCCTCATGCTCCTCATAAGCCCAAAATCATCCATCCATTCAACATAAGATGTTCTTTTATGGTACCAACAATATAAAATTCCTAGGTGGATTTCAATAGCCTCTTGATTGTACCACCTTTCACTCACATGTACAAAACATCATATATACACCTACAATAAGACAATGTCAGATAATATATGGCAATGCATTGCAAAATCCTTCCCATTTCTATCAACAAAAAAGTATAATGCCAACAATGAATAGCTGAGATACTATATGTATATGAGAATCTTCCCATGGATATGTGCCATCCCTTCATCACCATGTCTTGAAAGTCTTACATCAAAACATAATCATAATAACCTCAGTAGCATGTATTCAACATCAAAATGATAGGCACCATAAAATTAGGTAGTGTAATAGGTTTCCACCAAAAAATAACAAACCCTAGGTGCATACACCATTTAACCATTAAAAAATCACAATGATATAACAACACATTAAGAGTCATCTAATGTATATCAAATCATAATCATGAACATGCAAAGGGGTTCATATGCATGGTTTCCTTATCATCATTTGGGTTCCAAAAAAACTTCTTCATAAAGCTTTTTAAGACTAGAAATAGACATACAAAGTTGCACAGATAGAAATAGTACACATGATTAACATGTAAACCTTCCTTTTCATGCACAAATCACCCCAAGAACATGCACTTCTTTCTAAAGAGTAGGTTGATCCTATGGACCTGAGTGTCATCAATTTTTTATGTTGCTGCCATGAGCTTCCCTTGAGGCTATGCACCTCTCATTCGCCTCTGTGGTCCTTTCATAAATATTTGTGTTATCGCAGCTACAACACCCTTCACAATTTTGGCCTACATCTAAATTTTAGAGCCTATTTAGACTTTGCATCTTGTCATCATAAAGATAAAAAGTCATTACATGTGTTTTCTCTAAGTGTTTTGGTCCTTTTTGCGAGAAAATCAAAGTGTCGTATTTTAGCATGTCAAGTGTCATGCAATGTACACAAGCTATTTTCGGTGTGTTGTGATGTAGGAGCATCTGGCCCTCCTTAATCAAAAGAGGAATCCAAAGCAGAGAACTAGAGGATGTGGACCATCGGAGCTAAACAGGGGACATTTCTGTTAAAATAGAGCTAGTTTGATGGAATGGATAAAGTCTCTAGAAGACTTAATTAAATGTAATCTGCCATGTATGCAATTAGTTGAGAGCTTTGAGGAAAGGATGTGATCAGATCCTTCATAGTGATCCGATCCAATGTTTTTATATTATATATATATATATAAATATATATATATATTAGTATATATATACATATATTATGAACCTACGGGTTTAATAGAATATAGGGATATAGAGATATAGAGCAATACATAGAAAATTGTTGGGTTGTGTTATATTCTTTCCACGACTAGCCCACGTAGTTAACCGGGGGTTAGAGGGGGGAGGTCATAGGGAGTTTGAGGGGCACCTGTAACCCCACTTTATGGGGTCTGTGGCAGCGCCCCAGAAAATTTTGGTTTTGGACCCTATGTTAGGTTTGGTGGACCCACCTATGGTTTTGTGCATGATTTTTGCACATATTTTTTGGACGTGATGGTTTTTAGTCCATGATATTGGACGCGAAGGTTTTCGGTCCATGGTATTGGATGCTTCAGCATGTATAAATATGTATTATAACATTGAAAGAAAATAATGAAAAATCAAGCTGGTAGTCCCGGTTTTGGGATCCATGGGAAAATCTCTGTGTATATGTGTTTTATGTGTTATGCTCTCGCATTGTTTATTTTCTGTGTTTTAGAATTCATATGCAGGTACTTTTTGTATGGGGTTAAAACCCACATTTGGTATCAGAGCTGTTTTGTCTTCAAGGGGATGCCTTTGTTGCTGAGGGGTTTCGCTCGAGCCTGTGGTAGACCCTGTTCAGTGGGAGATCTGCGAGAACAATTATGGTGGTAAAAGAAGATGGAGAGCAGTGGAAAGATAGAGATCGAGAAATTTAATGGTCAGAGTTTTGAGTTGTGGAAACTCAAGATGGAGGATCTGTTGGTGGATAAAGATCAGTGGATCGTGGTA
>APFE031714500.1:7951-61761 GCA_000404065.3 Pinus taeda
TAATTTGATTTTAATGAGTTTTTATTTTTTTCAAATATTTTCCAATTCATGGAAGTGTGCTAATTTTAGATGTAAAATATTACAAGTAAATGTTTAATTTGATTAATGAGTATTTTTATTAATAATTTTTCATCAAAATATCTTTTCGCATAAAAATAGTTATAAATCAATTTAATTTATAATTTTAGATGTCAAATATTATAAAAATATTATTTGAGGAGAACTTCCCTGATGCCCACAGTCATCATTCTATGTCTTTTGATTATATGTTAGACGATTGAAGAATGTTAAGTTGTTTAATCATCACATGTGAAAATAGTTAGAAGGAACAATCTCAAGATCTTGATAACCTATCGATCATCACAAGTGAAAATAGTTAGAAGGAACGGTCTTGAGATCTTGATAACCTACCGAACATAGGTTTTCTGCTTCGTGTTTGGAGCTTGAAGGTTTTTGAATACAGGATCTCACAAACACATGCTTAGAGGCCCCTCACTAAGGGTTGATTTTAACTTTTCGCTTCCCAATTTGAATTGGTTGATGGTTCTAGGATTGAATCCAACGTCTGAACATTCCCCATATTAGACAATGTTGTGAGATTAGAAAATTCTCGAGGTAGCTATAGAGGCTTACCCAAGCGCATGGCTTCACATTTGCACTGCTATGAATACCAAACACTGATTTTGTATGTGCTTAATGATTCAATAAGCGTAGTTATCACTGCACATTTATTGCTATAAATTTGGAGGATTTGAATATGTAATCTTATGTATATAAAATTTCATTATTATAATTTTTTTCAACTTTATTTCCTTTTTGCAATATTTAGTTTTTAGGTGAGCATGATTTAGGTTTGTGTCTAGACTATAAGGGTTTCTGCTCAGCTTAACTCCATTATCAGTTCCCTTGGCCTGCTTTTGAATGTCTTATTGAGCCCTTTAATGCCATTATTTATTTGTGTAGCTTTTGGTAAAATTGAAGATTCTTTTTGGGTGTTGCTTTCATGGGCAAAGAAATCATGTTATTAAATGGGACAAGTTGATAATTTATCAATAAAAATAAATTTAAAATCTAGGCTTTGAATTAAACATACAATTCAACCACTGTACAAAGTATATTACCTTATGAATAATCATTTATATGAATTACCAATAAAAAATCATGATAAAATTATTTAAACCAAAAATATTAAATCAACAATTCTTTAAATTTTATACCTATTATATTCTATAGGCTAAATTTGTATCTACATGTCAAACATATTCTCAAATGGAAAGCAACAGATGTCAAATTCCAAATCTTTATGAAATATTTGATTTATTTGATTAGAATTGACTTTCTCTCTAGGAAGAGAAGGATTGATGGTTCTCCTTCCACATAGCACCTCCAATAGCATTACTACAAAGGAATAAACATCATTTTTTTTTGTTAATTGTTGCCTTTTGATCTACTCAGGGTCAAGATATCAAAAGCTACCTTTGACTACAATACTCACATGGGTTTCATCTAGGGCAGGTCCAATCTTTGAAAACCCGAAGTCTGCCACCTTTGCCACAAAATTCTCATCCAACAAAATGTTTGTTGTCTTTACATCACTATGAATGATTCCATGCTCTACTCCTATATGAAGGTAGTGTAGATCCCTAGCAGCCCCTATGCATGTATCAAACCTCTGCTTCCATGACATAGGAGAAAGATTTGATCCATACAAATGGTTCCTAAGAGGTCCATTGGCCATGTACTCATAAACCAAAATCATCTCATAATTCCCCTCGCAATATCCTCCATGTAGTGGAAGAGGCAACCATGTTATAGTACTGAGTTTTGTATGAGGTCTACGACAACAACAGAAAAGGTAGATCACTGTTAACAACCCAATAGCAACAAAAACTCCTACAATTGATCCAACTATTGGACCAACCTTGCTATTTCTCTTTGATTTGATAGAACTATTTTGTGAGAAAGATCCATCAAGACTTCTTTTAGAGTTGTCAATTTTCATGACCTTTAGCCCATTTAGTATGACATTGGGAGCAACATTCATCATATCTTTAATGTAGGTCCAACATTGATAGAAATATTTTTTGATATAGTAGGTGTATTAACTACTACGAAACTAGTGTAATAAGTAGTTTGCAAGGTATTTTGTGTTACAATTGATAGATCCAAATCATTGATAATGTTATCATTGTTGATATATACATTGAAGTATAGCTCATTCAGTGCGATACTCACAATATCACATAAATGCATCCAAATGAAGTATTGGTAGTCTGGATCCACAGTAAAGCACCACGAAATATTGAAATTTTGGTTTGTTAAATTGGTTGTAGCCATCTCCTCAGCAGTAGCATATACGAGATTAAGAGTAATCTCATTGGTATCTAGTCCTTGGTACACAACATTTTTGGCAGAAGTGCTGAAGTTTTGGGCAAATGATTTTGGAACTAGGAAGCTTGTATCAGGATACCAAAACCGCCCCAAGGGTGTAATTCTCAGGGGTAACCAAGGGTCCTCCCATATTGAGTATATAAATTGTTTTAAAAGCCTGCTTTGATAGACCGCTATAAGTATTAGAGAGAGGTACAATTTGAGTTGTGTCTGAAGAATGTCCCACACAGAAACAACTTCAAGGGCATTGACAAACACTAAGGAATTATTGGAGGGAATAAAAGTCGAGACCAATGTTAGTTCACGTATATTGATGAGATATTCCTTCATCACATGTGAACTATTTTGGATTTGGAAATTGTACAATAAATCAAAGTCTTGGGTGGCTATTGAAAATATGGCACTTGTAAGATTGTACTTTTAATAAGAAAAATGGAAAGAAATGTAAAATTATCCAGTGCCTTCCCTAGTGCCCAATACTGAAGGTATAGGATTACTGTTGAGTAAACACTCGAGTTGTCAAATGGATACCAGAAGGAACCTATAGATTCAATCTCGATTTTTTTTTAAATGAGTATTATTTTAATTTAAATTTATGGGGAATTTTTGATACACAAGTTCTGTGGTTGAGTAGTAATTTTATAATTTTTTTCCTTCGAAGTAATGGTCCACACTTCTAACTTGGATATTTTTTGCAGACGATAATATGCAAGGCCTGATAAAATGCAAACTTCTAAAGTAAATTTTTAGCATGCATTAACTTTTTGTCACGAAATTTAACATTCGTTTGCTCTATTATATTCATCAGGTTTTGAAGCTTTAAGCTTGCAAATATCCTAAGAACTCGTCATTGATTCCTCTCCATAGGGGAGGAGCACTTCTAAAGCTCTGTAAGTTGGATTTATCTTATGGTACTCTTAGCATAAAAGGAAAGCTCAAAGATAAAAGACATAACATCTTGCTTTTTATCGATCCAAGTGTTGGAGCTAACTTTGAACTCGGTCGAATAGACAGATTCAAATTCCAATTCAAGCCAAGAAAGAGGTTATCATAATACAACTAGTCAGTACAGACTAGAAGAAATAGGAGAGTCAAAGACCGAAATCAGTCAAACTGCTTCCTTTCTCGTCTTTGTTGAAGCCCTATGCTTGAGCTCGAGGGAAGGAAATGAAGTGATTAAATGAAGGAGCAAAGCTAATTGATTGAAGCCAATTAACAGATGATGAAGGAAATTTTTCCCTTTTCTTAGTCTAAACCAAGAGGTAGAGCAAGATTTTGAATGGTCTCTAATACAACCACACTTGGATAAAAGAAAGTACAAAAAACAAATGAGACCCACTTTGCAAAAAATACATGAATAGGAAACTACAACCGATGTCTCTAACTTCAATATTTACAAGTAGACAAAAGGAAATGAAGCCTAAAAAAGCAGTTACAACCACAGTTGAAATTTGGAAAAGTATTATACTCATATTTATATTCATGGAAAGTTTTGTAAAAGTATTAT
This sequence comes from Pinus taeda, assembly GCA_000404065.3. Taxonomy (NCBI): domain Eukaryota; kingdom Viridiplantae; phylum Streptophyta; class Pinopsida; order Pinales; family Pinaceae; genus Pinus; species Pinus taeda. The sequence continues at coordinate 11,850 of APFE031714500.1, forward strand.
ATTCACATTAAAGTACACCTAATCCAAAAAAGTGTATCTTAAATCCCTTCTCGTTTTTATATTCATAAAAACTTTTGTAAAAGTATTATATTCACTTTAAAGTTCATCATCTAATTTAGTTATATTTCAAACATCAATCTTAAATGTTATGCTACTTTTGATATTTTATCTTGATGAATAAAAATTTAGTATTAAATGCTAAAGCTATATCTTATAACATTGTGAAAAAATGTAAAAAAATGTGAATGATAACCTACTTCAAAACATGAATTTCAAATAGTTAGAGTTCTTTTATGATACAAAATTCTTCGTGAAATTTCAAATTATAATCAAAATCATATAAATTTTTTACTCGTGGTGGGGGTTGACGACTTTCTCGCACCCCACCCGCGGTCAAATCCCGTCTATGTTGTTGTTGCGCGGTCAGTCATATGCCAGAGTTAATTGTGATCTTATGTGACAGTAGATATGACGTTTGATGTATATATTGTACAAAATCGAGCCTAATATAAGCTTCTGCAGAGAGTGCCCCTTTAAAAATTATTCTTTCCTATACTACTACCTTACGAAATTCCCTCTATAACCTGTAATAGAATTGCTAATTATCATTATCATTATATTTTATTTAATTGAATGGTTAGACAAAATCTGCTTTCCGGCACTCATCTCAAGATTTTCTCCGCTGGTCCCTCAAAGTTATCACGCAAATTTATTTTATTTTTGCCTCCTTTGTTTATCGATTATTTCGCATGTATTGACTTAATGTGATTCATTGACATTGAGGTTTTTGAAAGCTAATTTAATGGTTTCTATTCTAAACTGTTGAGGCATTACAATCACCGAATACAAAAGGTTTTTATTGGTGAGATGTTCTTCGAAATACTAATTTCTTTTAACAGTTAGTGATTGTGTTACTTATTTTACTTCGTTATTTGATTTCTTCCCTTGGGAATTGAACCTTGATTGATGGTTTTGGCACATTTGAATGGTAACCCCATTAATGGTGTGTTAGAATTAATTTTGACAACGATGTGAAACGGATTTTGTTATATATATTATTTTTTAAAATAAAAAATATATAAAATTTTATGATTAAAAATATATATATATTTAATATAAAAAATATAAAAAGTTGGTATAAAATTAAATTCTTTTTAATAAAGAGATGGTTATAGAGTTAGTAAGAAGCCTTCTGATCATCATACTAAGTCTTTTTGATCTTCCATTTTTTTCTATCACCTTTTCCACTTTTTTTTTCTTTGTGTCTTATGTTTTTCATTGGTCTTTTCCTCATTTTCTTTGTCTAATCTTCTCCCCCTTTCTACCATTTTCTTCATCTAATCCTTCATCCATTTTTTTTCTTCTAAATTTCAAGTATTTCTTTTTTGTTTTTCAAGTTGTTTGTGCCCTCCAAAAATGACTACAAGTTTAACCTTAGTTTGAAAAATCGTAACCTAAGGACATCTAAGCCATCAAATTATCCGAGGATTACACCTGGCTAGACCACATCAACCCTTAACATGACTAGATGTTTGCCCATAGAGTTTTGAACCAGTGACCTTCGCATCAGTGATTTAACAGTACACCCCATCACAATCTATTCTACGTCTTATGGGCTTCTAAATTTCAATTTTATCTTTAATTTTTAACATTATTTATTTTCCTCTTTACTTTTTTTATATTACATTTAATTCATTTATTTACCTCATTTGACTCTTGATTGCCCCTTTTGTTTCTCATTTTATTTGTTTCTCACCTTTATGTTATGTCAATTCCTATTTCCTCAATATTATCTCTCTAATACTTTATAGTTTATGTCTTTTATTATGGATTACAATGTTGTCTATATGTCAAACCTTTTGAAAAGTTTTCCATTTTTTTTTTTTTATCGATCTAATTGGTCTAGAATCCGGCAAGGATTCATTGAAATCACAAGTTTGACTGGTAAACTCTTCACAGTCGAAGTACCCCAAGATTTTTTAAGGGTGTTGAATCCACATATGTAATTGAAAAACTAATTTAAACAACACAAATCAAGATTTCACCATAAAAAAATTTGTCAGATTCCAACAAAAAAATCTTTCAAAAACTCAAAAAAATCTTACATATAGACAACTCCATAAGTTACTTCTATTATATTTGGTCTTTCCCATTTTATTTATTTTACACCTTTATAAATTCCTACTTCCTCACTATTATATTGGTTAATACTTTATAGTTTATTTCCTTTATTATGGGTTAATTATATTATATTTGGTTTTGTATTTTAAATTCCAAAATTTCAAATTATAAACTTTATAATAAAACTTATCCACAATTCCATCTATTTATTTCAATCTTTTTTCTTTATTCTTTAAATTAATAATAAAACTTGGTCTACATTTTGATTACTTTAGATTTTTTTATCCTTAAGTTTAATTAGTTTTTTAATTATTTAACTTTCTTATATTTTTCTTTTTCTTTTTATCCTAAAGTCTTTCTTACATCTTAAGGGTCCACCCATTGTCTTAATGACTCAGGAGCATTTCTACAAGTCAACAAAACTTATGAGGTTTTACAACATTTATTAAAGAGAGTGGGATCACTTAATTTAATTTAAGTCAAATTAATGTATTTAAATATAAGAATTTAGTTTTCTAGTCTAAATATAGATTTGTTTAAGAAACGAGGAATTATTCCTCATTGACATGTCATATATTTGTTGAGGAGTTGATGAATCGTAGGATGTGAGAGATTTTAGAGATGAGTCAATTGAGATCTTAAGAGCTAGTTTTGGATCTGCAGCTAAATCTGGTATCATAATCCTATTGTATAAATTAATTGTAAATCTATAGGCATAAAGGTGGTCAGGGCAGAGAAGAGGCCATAAACTATGTCAGTCAGATCAATTTGTAGACATTTGGTGCTAACGGTAATTGTGTGAATATCCTTCATCATGTGTTTGCTTGATCTATAAGTTTTGAGTTAACATGTGTGTGATATTTATGTTCGGGAATCGATATATGTGTGAAAGTCCACTATGTGAGTAAATGTGAATTCATGATTGTGTGTGTAGACAATCAAGTTCTCACAAGTAAATTGATATCCATAAGACAAAATAGGTGTGGCAATCAAGTTAAATGATTAATTTGATGAAAGGATTCATTATTGCATAGAGTTGAGAAATAACCTGAGTGGTTGCGAGATCAACTTGCAGGGCAATCCTCTATTATTGGTGACACAATGTTGCAATCCATGATTTGGCCTTAGCAAAGCCAACAACATTATAACGTGGGGACTTAGTTAAAAATCAATGTATAGTTCCCATCAGTTGTAGTCAAAGTTGTCTTTAGGGATTAGGATTTTCCCTCACATGGTTCCAGCCCAAGCTTACTGTGTTTTTAGCTAAATCTTATGTATCTGATAGTACAACTATCTAGGTCAAACAATAGCGCAATTGCACAACTCAAGTCGAATCCCAAATTTCCTAATCAAAGAGTGAGTGTAATGAAAGTATTTGGTCACGGAGATATTAGGGTGTGATCCAAAATCCAACATGGCCCCCACATCTGGCTCGAGGAACGTCTGGCAGTTCAAATAGGTGTTTCGCATACGAGAGGGTTAGACCCCGGATGGGCAGATCAAAGTTTGATTAAATGCATTCGATGTGGGACCCACATCCAGGACATCACATGGTAATATGTGCCTAGGAAAATTAAGCTCTCAAAAGGTTTTTGTGCTTGTAACATTCCAGATTCTAGATAATTAAATTCTTGATCCACATCCAGCCTCGAACCACGTTAGACCTGGAAGCATATCTAGGCCATGACAAAGTATAGTACCCCCAAATCAAACCCAGATGACCAGATCAAGGCGAGTGCAAAGATATATTCAAATCGAACTTGCAACAATCTCACCATTGATAAAGTTAAGACCATCGAGATTGTTTAAACCCCAGATACAAATGAGACTTTGGTTAAGTGATCAAGCAATAATAAATGGTCGCATGTAGTAGTAAGTGCTAAGTGTTAAAGAGTTTAAGTTTTGATCACTTTACATTGTAACATGAAAGTGTCGATCAACGAGGGCAGAAGGCCTTAGGGCCCTTAGAGTTAAGCTTGCAATCTTGACCATGGTTATATGATTGATATAGTTAAGCCCTAGTGCAAGGGATTGCATAGAACGTTGTGACACATTGTTTGAGGTTGTTTATGTTGAAAATTGGCAACAAGAAATTGCTAAAAATAGTAGTTTGGGCATCAGTGCTGGATTGGGCAACAGGGAATGAAAAATGGAAGTGTTAAAAATAGAAGTTCTATTTTTAGCAGTGCAGTGTGGATTCCTATTTTAGTCAGTCCCTAGACTAGAAATAGGAAGTAAAATTCGAATTTGGTCTTCTAGCAGTTTGATATTAATTAACCTAATTCAGTTTGAGTTAATTAGTTAAGGAAATCAAACTTGAAGTCTTTGTGAGAACATGCAATAATTTCCACTGATTGGGGAATGTGTCCTTGATTTGCTCCACTAATTGAGGAATTAAGGATGAGTTCTATATTGAGAGGATCAGTTGACTTAGTTAACTTAGTCAAGTCCAGTTAGATTAATTTAACAAGTTGTTAAATTAATGAGATTCAGTTTGTTGATGCTTGCATGCATGTGACAACTGGAATTTTCAGAATAATTGATATTCACCATAGATAACTGATGCATGTCAGTTTAGACAGAGACGCAGTGAAGATAGATGGAGGACAATGTACTATCATTTGCTAGAAATATTCCTAGTGAATATTCCTTGCATGAGGAAGGAATATATTCCTTCTAGTCTGGTAGTTGGACTGAGGTGACAGCAGGTATGATTGGGCAATTCACACATTTTATGTAATGGACCGAATCAAACTATGCCAAGGAAATGGGGCTTGGAGGACTTGTGGAGCATATATCAGGCCTAAATAGTCCTGAGCCATCAATCAAAGTCAGAGAGAGCAGGATAGCTTTTGAGCTGATATTTTTGTTGTTGTTGAGATTTCCACTTGATTGATAATACAGAGATGGGGTTTTAGGCTGGTGCTTTTCCCAGATAAATTCTTCTGTGTTATGTGTGATTGATTCTTTCTTATTAGTTATATGTGTTCATGCTTGATGTTGCTCGTGTTCAATTAAGCTTCTGCAAAGTTTATGGTAGATGTAGATCTAGTATTATGCTTTAGTACATTGCATATCTCAGTTTGATCTGCAGGTGAAATTTCTACATGATATCAATGAGCTAGTTGATTTGTAGAGAAAATTCTACAGTTTATGGTTGCGTTGTAGAGTAAAGTGAAGCACTCAAGGGTGCTAGAAAGTTGAAGTCGATCCATAGTCATGATTGTTACGAGATTATGGATCTAGCATAGGTGTTGGGTTAACCGAGTTTGGTCACCATGTTGAATAGGGCATATTGATGCATATGACATCACCTAAACTTTATATGTAATCATTCTCCTCTCAACTCGCTTCATATCTTATAATTTTTAGGGCCTTGATGATGGATGGAGTATTTATTCAAAACATTGGACATTTCAAAACCTAGTACATAATTTATTCCAAAATATATTCTTGATAACAATAGATTCATTATGAGTTCAACATATCACAGAAATAAAACTTAGGTGGGGAGAATAACAATCTATCACACAACCACATAAGTTAAACACAATTTACAAACCAATCACCATATTCATGATAAAATGTATAAAATTATGAGTGATGGCAAAAGCTTGCTTTTGTCTTTATTAATGTTTGTAACATAAAACCTTCCCATTTTTATATTTTATATTTTATATATCAATAACAAGTTATTTATTTTTATTATTTTGAGAAATAAATAGTTGTTTATTCACTTGTTTCGTTTTTTAAATTGTTTTTTAAAAATGATGATGATGTTGTTGCGATTATTACTCACCGAGGCAAGAATTAATTTATTGGATTTTAATAAGGAAAAGTCAAGGAGGTATAATGATTTCATTCAATCAGCTAGGAACATGATGATGTGGAGAAAGAGAAGGAGCGCTAAAAATACATTCCACATTCCACCTGTAAAATGCAAAATATGGAAATGAAAATAAGGAAAAAACAACTCAAAAACTTGACTCCACATTTCCAATTAAATGTGGATTGTGGAAACCCTTTGCATTATGTTGAATGTGGAAACACATATAACAAAAAAGAATTGAAAACCTTGTCTGCACTTCATACTAAATGTAGATGTGGGAATGTTAGAACTCAACCATGAAAATAAAAATAAACAAAACCCTATATATTCCACATACAAAATGTGAAAAATGTTAAAATGTAGCAAAAGAAAAGACTACTTTATTATCTTCTTAATATCACATTCATAGATAAACCAATATTATGGTCAAATCTATTAATATGAAAAAAAACAACAAATATAAAATCTTTAAAGAAATGACAAATATATATATATACATTAATAATTATATAAATGTTTTGAAAATAAAATCCAATTTCTATATAAACCGTTTTCTTCCCAAAAAGTATTTCATGATTAAAGTTATAAATTTTATAATTCTTTATTTGTAATATTTTAAATAGAATTTGTATTTAAGTATTAAAAATTAAAAATTTCCTCTCTTACACAAGTATTGGTGTGGTAGGGGTTATTATTGATTCCATGAGAACTTTGGAAATTTTCTATAAGTGAAGTTGATTATTCACTTCTAATAACCAAGTAGAAGTTTGTGTTTTGTTACAATGAGTGAATTTAACGCATACTCTGAGTATAAAAAAATTAACATTATAATCGGTGATTGTGAGATCATCATAGGTCATTTGAAGTGGGAACTTCTCCTGTGAACTTTAAACTTAGCTCAATCTTCCATAGAATTTGCTATGTGTTAAGATCCTTCCCCATGGTTAAGTGTTACCATTTACTATAAGGTAATAATGCACAAGTCTATGCTTTGGAAAATTAAGCAACTAAAGAAAAACAAAGGGGAATTATCGTCAACACTTAGTTATACCAATAACCCATTCCCTAATGCACAGGTGTCAAATTGAGGAATCCTCATCAATGCAATGTGGTCAATGTCCATGACATTGGTCTCATCAATTTGAAATGACTCCACACAAATTGCTTGGGTATGATGTATATTCTCCGTTAGTATCAAATATCTCTTCCATCTTCTCTAGGTCATTTGGGTTGGATTGATTCGCACGATATGGACCTGACCATGGGTGGTCTACATCATTTCTTAAAGTGGACTTTAATCACGGTGTTGTGGGATGTGTCCTAGGTAAAGGGAAACCATTGACAATTGATATTTGTTTTGGGATAACAACTCCTTTGTTTAATTGATGTTACTCAATGATTGGGTTTGCATGCGGTTCTCTTACAAGTTTCAAAAACATACCTAGTCAACGAGCTTGGAAACTCGCTCTACTACAAATTCCTTTCTCAGTTGGTAATTTGTTCCCCTATACCTCTTCAATGAACTCATAAGAATTGAAAGACATGAAATAAGTTATTTCATAGCATGATGATCTTTTGGATGACATACACGAATTGATTTGGTAACCTCAAGTTAAAGATGCCAACTTCTTAACTTTGATAAATATAGTGATGGGCATACTTATTCAACAATAATAGCTATTGAAGTGGGTTGAAGGGGAGTTTGAAGTGCTCCAGGGAAAATTCATTAAGACTTTGTTCACAGACAAGTCAAATGCTAAATCCCTACAACCAATTATGAATTTAGGAACATTGAATCTTTAGTTCACCAATTCCTAGATTAAACCAACAATTCTTAGAGGAAGATCCAAATAATTGGTAAAACCAATAACCATAATATTTTTAGTTTATTCTCATATTTTTTAAAATTATTATTCGTTTTAGACTCTATATAAAAATCTACAAAATCCAACATTTCTCTCAAATTCTATATCTATATCTCTATATATTAAACATCTTCCATATTGCCATTAATGTTTTTTAAAATATAAATTATATATTAACCTTTTTAATATACTTTTAATTCAACCTTTATTCACGTATTCTTATCCATATAAAAAAAATCAATTAATTATATATATATTCAATATTTAATTATTTATAAATTTTATTAAAAAAAAAATCATATAATTAAAAAGAAATAGCTTGCTATTGGACTAATCGTCTACCTTCCTTTTGATGTGCTATGCTCAACTTAAGAAAAGAAGTGAAGTAGATATCTCCAAGGATATAGTACCAACACATGAGAAAAAGTTTTCTTGACATTTATTAAAATTGACTTATGTAATGAGATTTTACTTTATTCATTAAGGTTTTATGTGGACTACCTAAACCTGTGTAATTGAAGTTTATAATTTTATTATAAAATTAGCTATTTATTAAAAATGACTTTAGTAATGAGATTTTACTTTATTCATTAAGGTTTTATGTGGGTTCAATCTAAAGCTGTGTAATTAAGGTTTATAATTTTATTATAAAATTAGTTATTTATTAAAATTCTCTTATGTAATGAGATTTTATTTAATTAAAGTTTATAATTTTATTATAAAATAAGTTCTCATGTTTATATATATTAATAAAATTAAGTTTTGATATGATTTATATATAATTTGTGTTTGAGTGGTTATGATCTAAAGGTATTTAATTTGAAAAATTACTCCGGGGATCACACTCAGCTTGGGTCACACCAACACGCTTCATGTGTGCTATTTTTTAATATTTTTTTAGTAAAAATTTTATTAAAAATATTAAAAACTAAATATATTAAATAAAAAATAATTCTAATCTAGTTTTTTAAAATACTATATAAGAAGATTATATATGTGTATATGTGTGGTTTTTATATTTTATTATTTTTTAAAAGTTTGGTAGTATTTATATATTAATTTATAAGTAAAAAACTATATACAATAATGGTAATAATCTAATTTTAAACTCTCACGAATGGGATGCTTGTAGCCGGACAAGTGGAGTGCATTGTCGTTGTCCCACCAAATATTAGGGATGGGTGGACATGGTAACACATCCCCCCAAGACAATAATCCTCTTTAACTTTCTGTGCATGATTTCATATGTAAAATCACCACTCTTTGACGGTGAAGATTAATCACTTTAGTGTTGGTTTAATGAAGGATCTTAAGAGGAGATTTAGCAAATCTTGGGAGGAAATGTTGTATCGTCCTTGGTTGTTAGATGATTTAGTCTGACCAAGCCTCTCCATGCTCATTGCTAATTTTTGGAAGTGGGGGGCTCTCAGTGCGCATAGTGCCACCACCCTGCACACGTGGATGATTGATTGACAGTGGCAAGTGCTATCACATCGAAATTTAGCTGCTTTTATTTTCAGTATCAATATGGTTTTCCTTTATGTCTCTTGTTGTTGCAAGTTTATTGTTCCATATTTTTCGAGCTCTTGAACATGATCATCGACCCTTTTCGTTATTTCCCTTTCCTTGTCTCACAGGTTTTGTTAGCTAGCCCAAACATTTTCCTTGCGCTCTCCTCTTTCCCACTTGTGGTGTTGTTGTGTTTTCCTTCTTGGGCTTCTCTACTAGTCGATACTTCTATGAAGTGCCAAGGCTTTATATTCTCCTTTGGCCTACCATGCTTGAATCCTTCCTCTTGTGCATAACCTTCCCATGTCCTCTCAGTCAATGTCTCTCATCTAACATTGTTCTTCGCTCTAACTAGGTGTGTTCTATCATTGTTTAGGTTATTATGCACCATCCACATGCTTGGGTTCGACATGGCATGGCATATTATAGAGTACAAGGGAGCTCTCATGCCCACCATCAAGTGGAGAGCTCTGCTTCAGGATATAGAGAACACACTCCTCAATAACTCCAAGAGAAAACAACACAAGTGGAGCATGAACTTGTTGATGAGTGTCGTGGTTTAACTCATTTATAAGAGTTAGTTGAGGTGGCAGATTAGGTCCTAGACATGAGTCACACCAGGGGCCACCACAACCAATATATCTACACAATCAACATATAATAACATTTGAAATTACTGCAGATATGAGTTTTAGTTGACACAATTGAAACCAAAGAGGAATGTTATTAATGTTGGACAAGATGCATTTGCATATGACCACCATGGATCATAAGCTTGAGAGAATAAAGGCTCATCTAGGCATCCCCCTTGACCCAGGTTGCTCTCTAGATAATAATAAGGAACCCATTCTTGTGGAGGCTTCTGAACTTGATAAGTCTAAATGATAATTTCTAAGTCGTCCTGTTTTTCGATTTACATCTACATGTTTTTTTGTTATTAGTTCAAGAACAAGCCTAGAGGCCTTGCAAAACATATTGGTTTTTTTTTTCTTTCCAATAAATATCAACAGTTTTTTTATTTGGCTGCTGCCAAAATTGAAGTTGTATCTCTGGTCTGGTTTTCCTAGTGGAAAACTAGAACAAGCTTCAATCTATTTTGATGTATACTCTTGAATTCCAGGAATAAAAACTTTACTTCATATAAAAAAATCTAATTTTGAGATCACGACCAAGCTAGACACCAAATTGGTATAAGAGACCCCATTGTTTATGGGATAAAGGACCCACCTTCGAACAACAATTTCACTCAAGCTATAATTATTTGACTCGAACAACAAGAAACCACATAAGGTATATGGAAGCTCGACAACAACTTTAAGGAAGGAAGAACATAATACTGAATATGATACCCAAGGAGAAATAAACTTTCTTCCCTTTGACCACATAAGAAACCATAGAAGCAAAGAACATAATGAAGGGAAGGCAAGGTGATTGAGAATCCTAAGAAGGAAAAAATTAGGGAAGCATTTGATTGAAGCCTTACCATAAAGGAATAGGTTCCACTAGGATAACCAAAGGAAAATAAAGGAGAAAACCATAAAACCTTTATTTAAACAATCACAAAAATGTTAGGGAAACCAGATACCCACCGAGAGAATTAGCTAATAAGAATCCCTTAAAACAAAACTACAAGGAATCAAAACAAGGTATAAAGAAGCTCTCACCAACCATGGAAATTGAATCCTCGAAAGTCTAAGGAAGCATGTCCATCAAGCACAATGATTCTAGAGCAAATATGCTATGTTGGCTAACTAGTTGTGCGACATACTCATCAGATGGTTAACAAACCCTACAACCTCCATAACTGCAAATCTATGAGATCCTTCTCGAATAGCTTGATTTCCCATGATGCCAAATAAAGAAAGATTGATTAACCATACAACAAAGATCACAGAACCTTGAAATCATGAATTCCCTTTAATTCTTGCATGCTTTCCCTTATCTTGTTTTTTACAGTTAGGAGATCCTTAGTCCTTCCTTTCACCCACCTTTCAATCATAGTCATAAGCACTCAAAATGGAGTTATGGTTCACTCACCATGGAGTATAATTTTTTAATAGTTAAAAAATACACAAAATCTATATTATTTTCACTTTATTTGTAAAATGAATATTATATTTTTGGTTTATGCAAACAATTACTTTTATAATATCATTTTAAGCATATGAGTTGTAAAGAAGAATTTAAAACACAAGACTTACTAAAAATATAAATTCCTTGGGTTTTAATTTTACATTATATTTATGTGTTCACTGTAATCTACCATTGTAGTTTCTTTGGAACTTATCTTTAATCAAGGAAAACTCATAATGGGAGTAATCCCCATTGGAAACACACACAAAGGGTTGGGGACAATAGGGGGTGGCAATAGCACTTCCATAGCAACGTGTACTTAGGTCACTACTTTACTAACTAAAGAGAGTTGAAATACCAAGTCCAATTCTATCTCAAAATAATCCCACCTTTGTATCTACATGAAGGCAACAACCTTATCCACTAATAATTGAGTTGTAATTTCCACTACACATTGGTCCCACACACAATTCTTAGGTTGAACCTTCTACTGCCAAGGTTTTTGCTAGCATGTCCATGTAATGGTGGAATTCACGACAAAGGACTATGTCTCGACCACTTTACGTTCACGATACTTAACCCTTCACCACCTTTTTTAATTCACATAAAATGCAACAATTATTTTCTGAATGACAAAGAATCATACCTTCCACCAAGGAATGTCAAACCAAAGACATTCTAGATTGAATACCACCTACTCTTGGAGTAGACGAGATCCCATTCCCATTTCCCTAAATTTGGATGACCTAACTTGCTTCAATAGTGTTGTAAAGTTTAGAAGTGAAATCCAAGCATGTCATTACACGTAAGAAGAAGAACCATAACAATAAATCCACATGTAGGAAACAACACTCCCTTGTAATATTCATTACCATGAACGAAAACATAACATTGTTTAGTGGGAAACCATAACTCCTTGTCCCTTCCCACTTGCATGACAATAGGCTTGTTCTTAAAGGAGCTCCCTTGAATTAATGTTACACAATTTCATGGGATGAGCTTGTTAAACACATCCCTCCCAATTATCACCATGAACCTCTCACTCAAGCAGGCACAAAGGTTGGCTTTATTGTTGATCCTTCTGTTGTGATTTCTTGGAAAAAAATCAAGGTTTGCAAAGTCGTGGATCAAAGTCATAGACCAATGTATGAGATGAACAAGTCCATGACTTTGTGTGAGAAAATGAAGAGATAGGGGTCAAATGATAATCAAGGAGTTGTCAATCGCTACTGATCATATTCTCCTTTAGCAATGTTAAGTTTTTAAAATGTTGCAATTGATTTTGTTGATTGTAGTTCCAAGACCTCACACATATTCCATTTATTGTTTTCCTTTGATATCATAAATGATCCCCTTACCAGATATCACTAAGTAATTTCTTTAATTCAATTTTTGTTGTTGTTGTGATTTGCTAGTCATTTTCATATTCGTTTTTTAATTTGTTAGTCTTTTTAAATGTTTTTGTTTTCGACCACCATGCAAGTAATAGAGCCTTTGCACATGTGAGAGGTAAGGTGTTTGATCTTTCATAGACTACACACAATACAACATTTTATCAACTTTTACACTTAAACATATCCATGAAGAGATTTGAACATGGATCTACATGAAAAACCCCAAACTTCACTAATTGATATTGTCCTCTTTTAGCTTATACTTAATCCACCTATGAATTTTGAGTTGAACTTAACTTGATTCCAGATCTCAAGAATATTTTGCTATCTATTGTTGTATTGAGGCTTCTGTGATCCATATCAAGTTTAAGAGAGATTCTTCGATGTAAATCACATGATATTTCATTTATCGACGCGTTTCGAACCAACCAGTGTGGTTCATCGTCTGGACAAGTTGAATGAAAAGATCAGGCTTTGCATGTTAAATAGATAGAGCAATAAATTCAAATAAAAAATATTGAGATTAATAAACAATGATAAATTAAAATTAAAATTAAATTAAATATATTACAAGAAGATTTAACTAATTATATAAAAAACACAACAAATATCAATTATATAAAAAATAAAATTATAAATCCATTTTAATTGAATTTTAAATTAAATATATTTTAAATATCAATATTTTTTAAACATCCGAAAATTAAAATTTCAATTTTTTAAATAAATACTCACAATTTTCATTTTATATTTATATTATCCATATGATTGGTATGTAAAAAAAAAAAAGGAGAGGAGATTATGATTGGCCTATCAAAAAAGGAATACAAGCATTCTTTCAATTATTCATAATAAACAATTTAAAATATTATATTAATTAATTTTTTATCCATTATAAAATTTATCTACATACTTTTTATCTCAATTATGTTTTACACATTCATCTCTTACATTAGGGATTAAAGGTGCGCAGTCAAATTTACGAAAATGAATATTTCGTACCAAACAGTGCGGTAATATTTACACCTTTACACTGTATTTAGTTTGGCAGTTTCTCATTTGAAATTTTTTATTTGAACGTCACATCTTAATTGACGGATTCCGAAGTCAAAGAAGGCATTGACCACAATTGACGGGAATATATGATCGCACACAACCGAAATCTCCGGCTGTTAGAGTTCGTCACGTGGTTTCTCCAAAATAATGTCGATGCATTTTTCTCCCGGTGGAATTATTGTGAAATAAAAAAAATGGTTTTTGGTTTCTTTGCGTGGCAATTTATATAGAGTGTAGAATGAATGCGATTTTGAAGGAATGGAATTTAAAAGTGCATGAAATGAAAAAAGGGAAGGGAAGGATTTGAAGGCGGAGGAGAGGAGGACGAAAGAAAGAAAAGAAAGTAAATTGAATTGAATTGGATTTGGATGGATCAAATGGAATTGACTTTGATTGTTGTGAATGAATTCCGAGGCAAAAAATCAGACGAACGGAAAAAAGATAACAAATACTCCACCAAAGCAAGACCGCCAGGACGACGGCGAATAAGAAGAATGATCAAACCCTAGCGTTCAGATTCGGCCCTTTAATGGAAATCTCGGTCCTCCTCGCACTCATTTTACTCCCCCGCAGACATGATCAGGCCCTGCAACTTTGATTTTTCTGCCGGCCGTGGAGTAATTTCCCGAAATCGGCCTCTGATTTGATTCCGATTTTCGATTTTCGTCTGTAGTCTACTGTGTTTCCAATCTCTGGTTTGTTTTTGGCAGAGCGACTGCCGCAGATGTCTAATACTCAACATGTGTCGCCCAAGCGCATCCGGCCGGCCTGCAATGTTCTGGTCGTAATATGCAGGAAGCGCAAGGCTTTGGCTCAGGGGTCGAAGGCCGATGAAGCTAACGGATTCCAGAAGGCCGGACAGAGTGAAGAAGGCGAGATGCTTAAGAGGGCGAGGGAGTTTACGGAGATTGCCTCCAGGTGTTCTCTCGAGGTAGTTCACGAGCTTTCAAATGGATTCCGTTTCTTTTTCGTGTTGTTAACGTTTCCGAATGTCTTCCCAGGGAGACGGAATTCAGTGGGAAGATGATTCTTTTTACTGCTTAACATATGCCTCTGATCACGAGTTTCTGTTGTTTTTCTTTTCAATTGGGTAGTAGCTTTATGTTATATATACACGTTGCTTAAAATGTACATATATGTTCAATGTGCTTGGCTTTAATCAAGGTGCGTGGCGCTTAAAGCAGGCCCGACTGGATGACTCTCCTTTTTCCTTGATTTTAGTAGAGTCCCGTAGAGTTACAAATTGATGTAAAAATGCTGCAAAGCCCCGCTAAAATGCAATGCCATGTTAGGCTCTGGTGTGTTGCACTTAACTGTTGCAACTTAAAATTTCAATGGGAAGTTATTTTGCTTACTTGAACCATGAAAATGTGTCTTGCTCGTGTAGTTAAAGTGATTGTCTATACTGATCATAGAATGTTATATAACAAAGTCGTGACAGTATTTGCCAACACTTTTACATGTAGAGCTTGTATTTTCTTTCAGTGGATGCAGGGGTAAAGCAATGGACTTTTAACATTCATCCCAATCCTTTTCAGAGAAAATGATTTGGATTTTGACCTCGCTCACTGAAAATACCGTGAGCTAAACTTATGCAAATGAACGATGATTAAAAATGAATAAGCAGGCAGTATGAACTCCAATGTCACAGTGACAATGTGGGGGTGCCTAATGAGTTTGGATTTATGCTTGATCCTTGAGTTTGATCAGTGCCCAAAATATTGTACGGAAAATTGTATTCAGTGGTTGTCAAGCTGTATATATAAATAGGTATTTGTGAATCATCTGTTTAATTTGTTAATGATTTAATGTGCGAAGTTTCTTGGGTCAAATGGTAGTTGACGATGTTTATCAATGACTAATGAGAAGTTAGTTTTTGTATGCACAGCAATTGCTTGTTATTGTTGTTATATCTTCAATCTTAGTTTTGTCAATGTTGAAGCGTGTCCTGTTTAACAATTTTTTTGTGCGTTCTCCATTTCAGTTCAAAAGTTTAATATCTGGTTATAATCCCTGTGCCTTATGATTTGGTAATTAACGATGACTGTTTGTGTCATAGGTTAGTAGGGAGCACATGCCAATCTAAAATAGCGATTTCAAAATCTCAGAGTATAATCATGTAACTCCAATATTAGTTTTATCAATGTTGAAGTGCGTCTGATTCAACAACTTTCATGCACATGCCATTTCAGTTTAAAATTTTAGTCTTCATTGGTTTAATGTTTTATAATTACCCATATGTCTTATGATTTAATAATTGCTGATGAATGCTTGTGTCATGGGTCAATAGGGAGCATATGTCAACTTATAGTTTAAATCAAATGTGTAGTCATGTGTTTATGAAAGGTGGCTGTGTATTGGGACTCAAGGCCGCAATCACTTGGGAAATCTGGCCTATTGCTGCTGTCTCCAATGTTTTATCGAGAACTATGATGACTTTGTTTATACTATATTTAGAATTGCTTGAATTTTGTATTTGATTCCATCTTGCATCTTTCATTATTTTTTAAAAGAAACGGGTAGGTTTATATTAATTTAACTGGAAAACAGGCCAGCTCATTTACAACCAAAACTGTTCTTCTTCAGCAGTGTTCCAACGTTGTTCAGAAAACAACATACCTCTACCCTGCCTCGTCTTTATTATAATTTCAACAACATTTGACTTATAAAGTCTCCAGAAGACACCACAGAATACTACATAGTTACAAAACATTCAAAATTGAGATATCAAACTGCTAAATAACTACCCGCTGCC
The DNA here is from genome assembly GCA_000404065.3 of Pinus taeda. Classification (NCBI taxonomy): domain Eukaryota; kingdom Viridiplantae; phylum Streptophyta; class Pinopsida; order Pinales; family Pinaceae; genus Pinus; species Pinus taeda. The sequence goes on from APFE031714500.1 coordinate 28,452, forward strand.
TGCATCCTCAGCTCCAGGGCTTCCTGCTGGTTCGTCCTTATTGACTTCCATTTGAAGGGGGAGTTCCGCTGACATTCCAAGTTCTTCACCATCTTGCGGGACTACCTGTTCACCATGAGAGGGGGAGTCAGAGAGTCCGAAGACTTCTTTGAGGACACCCACTGTAGCAGTTTCATTGGAGACTTCTATTGTCCACTTTGGAAGTCAGATTTTCCATCTTGGTGGCCAGATTTTCTGCCAAGAGCTGAAGGTGTTCAACACCGCCACGCAGATCGTCCAATTGACAAGAGACCAGAACAAAATGAGAATGAGCCTCTGAGGCTATTTGATCGCTGACCTTGGCAACAAGAGCCGAGAGGTTCGACTTTATAAGTTAATTGCCTCCATCTGTTCCTCTGAAACATTCCCGCTACCATTGCTATCTGGAGCTGCCATGGTGCAGACTGCATGACCTCTAGCGCGAACCAACATCATTCTCACTGCTTTGCAAACTCCATTTATAATGCATGCCACCATTTATGCCGCCTCCAAATTTGGACTCTGCGAATTGATAGCCGACAACCCTTCTCTGAGCATTCATATCTTGAATTGCTATCCCTCTAACTGTCACCTTGCCCATGCTCGCATGGAGAATTAACTTCTTAAGATCAAATGGAGTACCTACCAACCTTGATTTGAGGCGGAGATTAAATTCAGGCCGAGTTGGGATCCACCTGTCCGGCAGCATGACGTTTTCTTCCTTGAGCTTCCATCTGGAAACTTGAACCCTACTGTCCTGCTTACTGTAATTCCACCCTTCGAGATCCGTCCGCATCTTGGGCTTGGTCTTTGTCATTATTTTTTGACAGACCTTAATTCCTTTTGCATCATTAATGCAAGGGACTCTCCCATACTATGTGAAGTTTCATGATATATGAAAAAAGGATGGATTGCTTTGGTCATATATTATCACTCCTTGCTCAAGGTTAGCACCCGTATTGGCTTGTTCATCTGCTGTTTGATTATTTTCCCTCTTTACATGGTAGAATTCAATAGCATCAAATTTCTTGATTAACACCCCAATCTGATGATATATTGGTGGCACTTTTTCTTCTAAGCATTCGGTGAGATTGTGACACTTTTGGATTATGTTCAATGAGTCACCTATCACAGATAACTGATGGATTTTGCAATGCCCAATCCTTGCCAAAGGGCTAAGGCTTCTGCTTGATTGTTTGATTTGGTTCCTAATCCCCATGCAAATTTCATCTCTATTTCTCCATTGGGGCTATATAGAACCCCTCCCGCTCCTGCCTCCGCCAAGTTCCAACATTTTGCATTGTTAATCAGTTAAAGAGTAATAATATTTAATGAGTGTTTTTAACCTGAATTTGAACTTATTCCTAGATGCAAAAAAGAAAGAAATTTGTTAAATGAAGTATTATAAATTTGCCATATTACTAATGACACCTTTTTAAATACATGCAAATGCATGTGAGGTAGGTGAATTTCACTAACAATCTACTAAATCTAAATATTGGTGTATCAATCACGTAGGAAACCGAAACAGATATGTTTTTCTTCTTTCTGATTTTTTGCGAAGAAAGGGTTGTCTGACTGGTTTGTTTATGAGCTTCCTAGCTATTGTTCACAGTGGATGTTTCAGTGAGTAGGATAGACAAAACTTACAACTTTGGGATCTCCCTTGTTATTTAACAATGTTGTAATCCAATGAATTGGTAACAGAAGGAAGCCAGATCACTATTTTCAGTGGCATCACATGTTCTGACCATTTGATGTAGGTAAAAACTGCAACTTGATATTCACCCTTGTAACTTGATGATGACATGGGCTGCTTGTTGAGTTAAGAAAGAAATATTCCTTACCCTGCGCCAGTTGACCCACCCAAACTACTTGGTATTTTGCAGTGTTGTTAAAATCGCGATATTATCGTGTAATCGCGATATTTTCAACAAAAATATAAGATCGCGTTTAGTACTCGGATAAAATTTTTTTTGCCCAATTTTTTCGAAAAAATTGCGATTTTTTGGGAAAAAATCGTGGGGGAATTTCATATATTTATTTATTTTTTTGGTTGTTTTTCTTTATCTGGAGGAGGAGGAGGTGACCCAAGCTACCCCTGTCACAAGTAGAGAACGTGGTCTACCTCATGTAGCTCCTAGTTCTTCAGCTTCTAGAGCACAGCAGACTCCATAGTCTACTGTGGCCTTCCAACTCCACCGACATCTACATCTAGAGGGGCAAAGGAAATCATTAGTATTAGACTTTAGTTATTTGGTTCATTTCATTGTATATGACATTATGACTCATGATATGAGATACATTATTATATTTTTTGTTGATATTTTGAGGTTGAGTTGGGACTCGGGAGTCAGGACTTACTATTTAGGACATGATTCACTGTTCTGTGTGATTTTAGCACTAGAAATGATATTAAACATCTTATATATTATATCTTTTATCATATTTTTGTGTCAATGTATTTATTTTATGTTGTAGATGGTTTAGATATTAAAAAAATTGAAAAAAAAAGAATATTTTTGTACCAAACGATTTTTTCCTCACGCCAATATTATCCAAATAACGATTAGTGCAACATTGGTATTTTGTCTATATGTTCAAATTATACAGTATTTTTGGCACAAGCCAGCTACATTAATTTTTCATATTCTAAGAATAACTAGAGAGGTAGAGAAATTTAACATGATTAGAAGTTTTGATGCAAAGCGGTCTTTGCTATTTCATACAGGTACAAGTTTTGGAGCCTTTTACCAAGGATGAATTGCAGCAGAGGTTGGAATTGCTGCAACCCACTATTGTGTATTTTTCAGGAGAACTAGACTCTTCAAGACAAGAATTTGGACCTCTTATGCTTGGAGATTCAGAGCTTTGTAAAGCTGATGATATTATTTCACTATTTAAAGGAAAAATGCCCAATCTGGTAGGTAGATTCAGGCAAATATGTTTCAATCTTTTGTATTATAGTGGTATCATTTTTCATGAATTGCATAGAATAATTATGTTATAGTAAATACTAAATAGTAAATACCTTTTGTTTTTTCGTTTCTTATTGAAAAAGAGTTGAGGTGACTTTGTTTCCTATGTAATTTGTCATGTCTTAACATATTATTCGTTGGATATTTCATGGGAAGGTTCATTCTATGCCCAATTGTAGGTCTGACTCTTGAGTTATAAACTTATATCTTCCCAAGGCTAGAAAATGTAAATTTTCCTGGTAAAAAGGCATTTCTGCCTACAGGAAGCTATTACAGCCTAATCTCAATGGGGAGGGTCAATCTTCTAACTGGCAGACTACTAGAATTCACCCGCACATGGCTGTTCAACACACCCAATATTAGCCAGATCTATAATAGGAGCCAATAACTGGAAAGTTTTCTGAACAACAATGCCTTTAGGCAAATCTTTATCACCATTGGATTATACAATGGCATTTAGAAAATTATTTGATTATATACATTTTCTATGGACTGGCTGGATTATTATCATTTCTACAACCTCCTAAAATAATGCAATTGAATTGAACAATGTATTTAGCCCTGAAATAATATCAGTTGACAGGCTAGTCTTTTGAAAAACATTAGAATCTGTAAGAGGAATCAAGAAAAATCATTTCAAAGACCCTTTTTTGTTTTTTTTGTAATAACCGACTTCTATCACGTGTCCTATTATAAATCCCTTACATAATATATGTAAAATAAAAACTTCCAAGTCTTTTGAAAAGATAAAATTAAAAAGCTATGTGAAAATAAGGAACAGTTATACAGCCTGACTTGACTGAGTCAAAGCACTGCCCAAAAAAACTTCCAGAATTATAATCCCCGCCCCCATCTGCTGACCATCCTTTGGAAAAACATCTGCTTCTGTATTATGCTCTCAGTACACTTGTGAAAGAGATGATCACAATGTCTAGTTAAGTCTTGACTGATCGGCCAAAGGCTGCAAGTATTAATCTGAAGATCTCCTTCATCCAATTGATGACCAGAGCCAATTCACCAAACACTGAAATGGCTGAACTCCTCTTTCCAAAGCCAATTTTAGAAGAAATTGAAGAGCCCTCATTTTTGCAAAATTATTGAACCCAGGGCCTGAAATTGCTTTAAACTTAATAAAATGATCCCTGGAAATGGTAAAGACACCTCCAGCACTGCTAAACGCAGCTGGGCCTTGCCTGGCTCCATCGAAAAATCCCAAGAAATAGACTTATCAACCACATTTTTGTCCACCACCAACCCCCCTCTTGAACCTCAGAAGCAATTAATGTAACCCAGATTAGCAGTATATCTCCTGGATGTTTTGTTTTTGGCCTGAACCAAAGAGTCCAGTTTTTCTCTTACCCTAATATGACATCTTTTAAGCTCAGCCAAACAGAAATTCTATCTTTCAGCCCAATTCTCTATCTAGCTCTACAAAGTGGTTAGATTTCCATCCTATCAAACACTACAAAATTCAAATGAAATCCTATTGACTTGTTGTCAAGCCAATTGAAATCCTCTTCAAATGATGGTTTCCTCATCATAATGATTGGATTGATGATGTATTGACCTTGTGTATCTTGATTGAGTCATCATTCTCGCTTCTTGAGAAATCAATGAACTTTCAAGTTTTAATTTGGGTTCTTTTGAATTGAAAAAAGGGAAATCAAAATCAAGACTGATTTTAATTTTCAATAAAATAGTAAATATATTATCATTGAGAAGAATTAATCTTTCCAACTATTTTCATCTGCTTTTGTGCTAATTGGTTGTGTTTGTTAAGTGATGTGCTCAAGAGTCAAACATACTCCTTACACTCACAACAGGAAACATTGTAGGTTTGGCTCAGCTCTCAAATAACCCTCCCATCACACACTATTGATAATATTAAGGAGAAAACAAGATAAACAAATAAATCAAGGTCCCAGTGAAAGGATTTTCTTTGCTGGGATTGCAGTGTGATAGCAAAAAAATCCTTCAACATTCTTATACTTTTGTAGTTGTTATTTACAGAATAGAACGTGACTTGTATCAGGATCATCTGAATGCATTGGAATTAACCTTCCATCACTTTTGAATCAGGATTGAAGGACTTGTCAGAAAGGAAGGCTAGGTTTAGATAGTACCCTGCAACTTGAAAAGTTCTAACTTCTGTGGAGTTTGCAGTGTGCCAATACTTGAAATGGAATTGCAACTGCACCTGTTGATATAACTGAATTGAAATATGGAAACAAAGAGCGAAAAAACAAAGAAAAGTGTGGGGACACCTTCACACCCAAGATTGGATTGCACTTGCAAATCCAATTAATTGAGGCATCAGTAAATTGGTTGATTGAATTGATAATATGATATGCGATACGCATGAGAGAGGGTGAAATCTCTATTTATAAGAACAGTGATGCAAAAACCCTTGCAAAACCCTAACTTAAGATTTAAGTTACCAATAAAATCATTAATAGCTTGTTATATAGAAGTTACCTTTTACAAATATAATAACGTTACAAAATCATAAGCTTACTTGTCTGTTGCTCTCTGGTCTTGCACCAACTTGGTGCAATTGTCATGACAATTACCCATATCTAGATGGGGATGAGGGATGCTCATCCCATGTGTGGAGTTTTCAGAATGTTGCTATATGTCTTGGGCCTTGTGCCAATTATTAATTGTGGCATGTGGGCAGAACATTGTTGATGCAGCAAAATAAGTTCTGGTTTGTTATGTGGCAAATGTAGTAGCTATTGATGGATCCAAGTCAAGGACTTTTAGGCAAATGATCCCTGCAGTTCATAAGTTTGACAGCACTTATCTACCTCCTAATTAATCCCCTTCAAACATGGTTGCTAAGGGGAAAGCTAGCGTGCTTAGAACCTAGGAAGGTGTGGGCAAACATTATCATTTTATATTTGATTATGTAATGGGAACACAACAAATATCATTTTGGATTTGGGAAGTAGTTGAAACACAACAATTCTTCCCTTTATAATATCAGGTGTGTAGCATTTTGCTGACTGTTAACTTGGCAGAACCATGTTTAGTTGTTGTTAAATATACGTTGTAGTTATGTTAGTAACAGTGGTTGATGTTGTTGGGACAGAAAATGCTGTTCAAATTGTTTCTGATATTCCAACCCATTATGGGAAGACAGGAAAGTTGTTGGATGAGAAATATGCTTTCTGGATTCTGTGCAGGGTTGGAATATCAACAAATTGGAAAAAGCTACAGTTGGGAATTTGAAAGATATTTAGATGTTTGCTAAAAACCACCATTTTTTGCATGCTTATTAACCAGGAAGGACACGCTTTTGCAACTGATTTTCTAATGCTGAAATGAGATTTAGAATTGATTCTTACAATAATATATATAGTGGTGCCATGAGATCAGGCAAAATTGATAAGAAGTCAAATATCTGTTAAATAATAGTTGAGGGAAATGTTTTAACAATTTCATATTGACACATTACTGGTATTTTTTTGGTAATCTGAAGAACATCAATATTTCTAGGACAAATGCTAACTGTATTTGATGCTTAAGATACATTAATGATAAACAAAGTGATTGAAATATTAGAAAGGTTGGAAGTTGACATGGATGTTGCAAGCTGACTTGATCAAACCTGTGGATTTTGAAACTTGAAGGAGCAAACCTGTATATATGCCTTTACTTATGATTGCACGTTGGAATCTATAAAGGCATAATATTTCTCAGATTAAAGGAGGTGAAATAGTTTTTGGGTCTCTAGTTTGCCATGAACAGGTTATTTGTAGATATCAAAAAACATATATGAATAGTCCATTCAGAATGCTTAATGTCAATAATATTGTTTTGCAACTTAGAAAAGCAAAAGAATCTATTAAAAAAATTAAGTGAAAGCAAGTATGCATTTATGATGCTGGAGCAGATCAGCTGGAGGATATGTTTACAATGCATCAGAACTAGAAGATTAAGCTAAAAGTTTACTGGGTGAAAAATATTGGCACACGTGGATTTTTCCACCAAAATAATTAAAGCTAAAGGAGACTTGGAAATGAAGGAGCTGAAGAACTAGTCTGTTATTTAAGGAAATCATTGATTTGGGAGGCCACTCCATTTATGATGGTTTCAGATTATGAATCAATTAAAGATATTGCTCCTAAAATGATTGACCCTGTAATTGCACTAATAGGTTTCACAGTCTGACATAGACTTTAATGTAAATAGATATGTTCAGAAAATTAAAAAAAGCGGCAGATTGAGATTTAATCTGGCTGAATTCAGACAATCTATTATCAGCTGAGAGTCTGAATCTTCAGATAAGCAGATCGTACAGCTCACTGACGATAGATCAGGCTAATCTGTATGAAAAGTTATGTTATTTGCAGCATTTAACTGCGACTTGAAGTGAGCTTTCATTTTGCTTAAAATGTAAATCATAGTGGCATGCTAAATTCCAATTTCGTGATTGTTGTATCTGAGATTCTTCCCAAATCTGCCTTGTATCATGATTTATTAATTATTACTTTATGGTTGTAACATTTAGGAAGTTACTTACAATTCTATCAATTTTAATCAAACAATATATCAACCAAAGAGCTCTTTGCAATAATACTCGTATGGCTTTCATTATGGGATGGTGAGGTTAGTAAAAGTTAATGGTATACAATTTTGGAATATCTGTATCTTTTTCCTTCTATGATACTTAATTGCGCTGTGACTATAGGTTTGTCTGGAGATGTCTGACAGCTACAAGCTGGGAGAATCATTGTCTTCAAAGGTACGTACATTGGCCCCTACATGGTCATTGATGACTTGGCTCAGGGTCTTCCTCTCTCTCCTCATCATCCTTGGTCTGTAGCTGCAGTATGCCTTGACATCTCGTCTGCGTGTTGTGGTTTTGTTTGTTTCTGCACTCATCTCATTTTGTACTCCTTTAGCTTTGCACTTGGCTATTTTTCTCCTTTTGTTAGAGTAGCAATTGGAGCTGCTTTTGCCCTCCTACTTGCACTGAACCTGGCTGTACTTCTTAATCTCATTGATCTATTTATTGTCGTCATTTGTCGGACCTTAATAATCCTATCTTATCTCATCATCTTACACCATTTGACATTTGTAATGGTGTAAATGTGGTGATTCAGTTCTTATTGACTTCTGATATTTACATATATAGTTTGCATCATAGATCCTTGATTGCACTATTTTATCTGGTCCAGATAGGGAGACAGAACCGGTTTCTTCTCATGAGGACTGTTTTTGGGGAAAATCCGATCAATTTTTAAAATGAGAACAATTATATGGTTTTATTCCAGGGAACTGATTCAATACTTGCATATTGTAGGGTGTACCAAATGTTATTGTTTGGAAAGCTTCTCTGACAACAACATTATCATCATTATTTCGTCAAGCATTCTTGCCTGCTTTACAAAGGTATTCCTTATTGTATATTTTTGTTTATCTATATGACTATAAAAGAACTGCAATCAAATATAATTTTTTTTCAAGCTCCAATGTTATTAGTTTGATATTAATGAAATGTATGAGTTCTTTGGCAATCCTAGGTTTTTAGTAGAATGCTATAGCAAATATCTTGTAAACTGTTTTTGAAAAGATTTTGTCATCCTACTTATCAAATGACAGCAGGATTCTACTATATTATTGATATAGGCCGTAGGGTCACTAAAGAGAAATATGGACACCCATAATAGGAAGATTTTTTTTTTTTTTTTGTTTGCTTGGCTGCCAATTTTCTCGTCACCTATATTTCATATTTACAGAAATTTTCTGAACTTTTCTTGTTGAATATCTATAAAGCACTCTTTATTCTTTCTGTAGAATGAAGCATAAACCGATGCTTAGTACAAAAAGTCTCAGGAACCTATGAAAGTAAAATTTCTTTTTGAAATTTGAAGGAACTTCATCTGAAGACTACAGTGGAGATTTCTATTTAATAACAAATGAAATGGATTACTACTTTTTATTTCTTGTAACTGTAATATGTAGTAGTTCAACCATTTTACGTCTTCCTTCATGCAGTGGTGGTGGAGAAGTATGGGATGCTTTCCATGTTGCCAAAGCATCTTTTCAGTTTTACTCTTCAAGAATAACCCTAGAGTCATCCAAAAATGGGAAACAGAAGGGTTCATTATGTCATCCTATAATAATTGGGAAACAACCTACTGTAACATATAATCACTCAATATATAAGGAGGCCAGTGAGGAAGGGATTGCATCATTAGCTTCTGGTGCTATACAAATTTTCGAAGATACAGCGGAAATTCGCCTTCTTCTAAGTGCAGGGATTGGTGCTGAGGTATGAAGTTTCCTAATTATGCTCTTAATGATTGCCGAATATGTATCTACTATGTTATCTTTTGGTAGCATGCATATTATATTATTATCATTTATGAATTATATAAGAACTGATTTATTGTTAACAAGCTGTCAACTATTGCTTATAGGAACTAGTTTCATTGGCAGCAATGCGAGATGGACTTAATGCATTGTTGACTGCTGAAGTAAGTATATACTATATAGGCTACACTGCAATTTTGACTTTAACAATTTTAGATGCATCTTGATAATTATTTATTTTATTGTTGAAAGTAGATCTTAGAACCGTTTGAAATTATAAAATCCCCTCCATATGGAACTGGAAAACAAAGCTTTTTGGAAACAAACTAAAACATTTTGAAGTAAGAGGGAAGTACCTACAATGCTTATTGCGGTGAGAGGTGCACTACAGCCCAGTATGGGGGAGATATTGGAGCGTTATGTAAATACGTCAACATTTTTTAAATGTTGGGGAAAAAATGTTGGCTTCATATGTTATTATTAATATTGAAATTAAAACACATATAAATGTAAAATGTAATGTGATGTAAAATATAATGTAAACTGGAAAATGTAATGCAAAATGTTAAATGTACAATGTAAAATGCAAAATGTAATGTAAAATACAAAATGTAAAATGTAAGACACAGAGCTACCAATTTGATCGGAAGAAATTGGTTTGTCTATAATGTAAAGTTAACACACTATTGTTTCTTTAACGGGTATTTCTTTATATATTATTATTGGTATAATAATCAATAACATTGATTATTATTTATTCCAATATATTATAATAATAATCATCTCCATTATACATATTATTATATTATACCTGACATATATTATTGATTACACAAAGTGACAATTCTCGATCATATGGAGAGAGAGTGAGAGAGAGTAGGGGAGAGATATGGAGGTGGACAGGGAGAGAAAGGGAGAGAAGAACAAATACATATTAATATAGAAATTAAAACACATAAATGTAAAATGTAAAATGTAAAATGTAATGTGATGTAAAATGTAATGTAAAATGGAAAATGTAATGCAAAATGTACAATGTAACATAAGTAAAATGCAAAATGTAATGTAAAATACAAAATGTAAAATGTAAGACACAGAGCTACCAATTTGATCGGAAGAAATTGGTTTGTCTAGAAGGTAAAGTTAAGACACTATTGTTTCTTTAATGGGTATTTCTTTATATATTATTATTGGTATGATAATCAATAACATTGATTATCATTTATTTCAATATATTATAATAATAATCATCTCCATTATACATATTATTATATTATACCTGACATATATTATTGATTACACAGTGACAATTCTCGATAGAGGTGGAGAGAAAGGGAGAGAAGAACAAAGACATAGAGAGATAGAGGTGGAGAGAGAGAGGGAGTGGCAAGGGAGAGATGAAGAGAGAGGAGAGAAGGGGGAGAGAGAGAGAGGGAGATATAGAGATGGAGGGGGAGAGAGAGGAGAGAGGGAGGGAGATTGTGACAGAGCTGGAGGGCAGAGAGAGAGAGAGAGAGAGAGAGAGAGAGAGAGAGAGAGATGGGGCTAGAGACAAAGGGAGGTGGGAGAGAAAGGGAGAGAGAGGACTCAACAGAGAGAATGAGAGAGGGAGGGAGAAAGATGGAGTTGGAGGGGGAGAGAGAGGGAGGGAAGAAGAAAGACATAGATAAAGAAAGGTGGAGAGAGAGTGAGGGAGAGAGAGAGAAGGAAAGAGAGAGAGAGGGAAAGGAAGAGAGGGAAAGGAAGAGAGGGAGGAAGACAAAGAAAAATGTGGAGAGAGAGAGAGAGGGAGTGGCAAGGGAGATGAAGAGATAGTGAGGGGGAGAGGAGAGCAGGAGGGAAGGGAGAGAGAGGATGAGAGAGAGGGAAAGAAGGGGAAGAGAGAGGGAGAGGAAGAGAGAGAGAGAGGATGAGAGAGAGGGAAGAAGAGAGAGATAGAGAGGGAGGGACATAAGGAGAAAGGGAGGGATATAAACATGGATGGAGGGGGGAGAGAGGGAAGAAAGAGAAACATAGAGACAATTGCAGATGTTATATAGTATTTTATAATATTGAACATTATTAACCATAGAGAAAGAGGAAGCAAGGCTTTTACAAAAGGTAAAAGAAGTTGGATTTAGAAAGCCATGAATATTTTGGTTTTTCACTGAAATAGATGCATTGATTTCAATGTAGATGTTGATTTCTAATCTATTTGATTGATTGCATTGACTTCAGTGTAGATGTTGATTTTTAATCCTATTTGCTTGCTTCCACTAGATGTATTGATTTCTGTGTAGATGTTGATCTCTAATCCTATTTGATTGCTTTCACTAGATGCTTTGATTTTAGTTTAGATGTTGATTTCTAATCCCATTTGGTTGGTTATACTGTATGCATTGATTTTAGGGTATGCACAAAAAATTATTGAGATGTGCATTAATTTTTGTGTTACAATAATTTAACCATAAATAAAATACTTGAATTTTCATATTAAATAAATTGTTCACTTACCTGAAATGTTTACTTCTTGAATTTGTAAACTATTTGTAGTTGACTACATTCTTATTATTCCCATTTTCCATCATTCAACATTGTTAGTCACTTTGCATTCAAATGAGGTAATAGAAAACAACTACCATTGAAACTTACTCAGCTTTTAATACTCCATAAGTCACATTGATTGAGTTTGGAGAAAGCTACTATTAATATTGGAGAGCGAGAGAGACAAGGTATGACATTTACTACAATAGCTCGAGTTAAATATTTGAATGGTCTAAATTTTAAGTGCCCTTCTCAAATGATCAATATGAAAGGATGGCAAAACTAATAGGTGTGACAATAAGAATAGTAGAAGGAAATAGTTTGAGATTTGATCACAACGAAGACTTCATAATTGACTACATTCTTATTATTCACATTTTCTATCATTCAACAATGTTACATTGTCGCTTTGCATTCAAAATTTGTATTTCATCATTTTTCATCATTCAATTTATTAATAGTCTTTACCATGAGGCACAATACTTGCTAAGGTTTTGCAAATGGGGTAGCAAGCTAAGTGGGCTTGATTGTGGGGAAAACTCCACAGTTAAGCGCGCTTGAGCCAGATGTGATTTGGGATGGGTGACCTCCCGGGATGTCTTAGTTACTGGGTGCAAGCCTCGGAAGTGATGATTGACGCTATGTGATTCATTTCACTAGTTTCAATCCCACTTATTCACCCCTGTGAGCATCACCCGATGCAATGAGTGCTAAGTGGAGAAAGCTACTACTAATATTGGAGAGCGAGAGAGACAAGGTATGATGATTTTTTTGTTGTTGTTGTTGTTGTTGTTGTTTTTGTTTTAATTAATTAATTAATTTATTTCTTGGTTGTCTGGGCCAATACTAAACTATTTATATTAAGAAAATGAGAAAAAAAGATATATACAAGAGGACGAAGCCTCTGAGAGCGAATGGGCAGCTCTCTGTCAAGTTTTCCCTACCAAAAACAGTGTTAACAGGCATTGACATAGTGCCTATTTGCAAAAATACATTCCAGTCAACAGTATTAGACATATGACGCAGAATTTACACAAAATACATAAGTGTAGGCAAAATAAACAAAACATTGATGCCTGTTACAAAAGGAGGGACACGCGTCGAGGAATCCCCAAGCTGGACGCTTCCGGAACTGGTCGCAGGTGGCAAGCACAACAAAACCCAAAGGCAGGCGTAGCGCAGGTGGCGAATGAGCCAAAAAACAAAACCGGAGACAAAACCGCCCGAGAAGAACCTTAATCCGTCCCCGCCTCTGCATCCACCTGATTCTCTGCTTCCTTCTGCCTTGCAGCTTGCTGCTCGGCCTTCCATTCGGCTTCCTCCCTTTCTGGATCAGGCACACAAACTACCTCCATATCCGCTGGAATGTCTTCCAACCTTAGAATTCCAGGAGGGAGAATAGGGTACAGGCGACTTCCGAAGAAACGGGCAGGTTTCTTGTCTTCTTCAGGCGTTTTCTGAGCTTGGGGTTCTAGCCTCTGTTGCTGAACCGAACTGGTAATCTCCATATCCATAAGGCTGCATATTTCACGTATGGCTTCATTCTGCTCTTTTGAATGCACACCTGTGCTTTCCTCTTCGAGCTTGCTCTGAGAGGAGGGCAGGTAGGAGCTTTCATCCTCGCTACCGCTCTGAGAGGAGTTGTGGGTGCTTGGCTCCTCTGAGATTCTTTTTCCTCCACCTTCTTCACCGTCTTCCTCCATGAAAACCACAGTAATGAGCGTAGAGACAATGGGCTTATTGGTGCGACGGTAGTATTTAAACTTGACCGTCTGCACCGAATTGCTGATATCCGAGTCTGAATCGTTCGAAGCAGGAGAGCTGGGCGAGGCATAAGCCAGCGGGGCGACACGCCTCGGGCTATGGACGCCTCTGCCACCAGGGTTCCCCCTTTGACCCTTATTCTTGCCTCTTCTTGGCGATGCATAGCCTCTAATAGGCATCCTTAACCGATTCGGTAGCGGAGTTTGATTAGCTCTCCTCTTCAAAATGCACAGTAACAGAGGGTGCCCAATCTCAAGCGGCACTCTGCCTCTGAAGCGCTTCTGCTTCCTTAACCAGAAATTGGGTTGGCCTCTGGGCTTGCCCTCTCCTATTCTCTCCTTCTCTGCACATAAACCAGCATTATCATGTAGAGCGATGCTTAGATCTCTTGCCTGTTCAGACAGGCCTGTCGAACTTAATCCTCTGTTCTCGGACATTCTGTTTTCAGCTGTTTTAATTCTTTGGTAGTTCGGGCAGAGGGAATGGCAATGAATGCCATTGAATGAGCTATTAATGAAGCTCATTAAGCACTTGTACAGTTGCCCTCACGCCGAAGGCTCCTCGTGGCAATCACGTGGCGGGCTCTTATCAAAATATCACCCGCATCCGGGAGAGACAAGGTATGATGATTACTACAATAGCTCAAGTTAAATATTTGAATGCTCTACAATTTTAAGTGCCCTTTTCAAATGATCAATATGAAAAGATGGCAAAACTAACAGGTGTGACAATAAGAATAATAGAAGAAAATAGTTTGAGATTAATCGCGACGAAGACTTTGTAATTGACTTTGGAGAAAGCTCCTATTAATATTGGAGAGCGAGAGAGAAAATGACACTCCATAAGTCACACTGATTGACTTTGGAGAAAGCTACTATTAATATTGGAGATTGAGAGAGACAAGGTATGACGTTTACCACAATAGCTCGAGTTAAATATTTGAATGGTCTACAATTTTAAGTGCTCTTTTCAAATGATCGATATGAAAAATGGCAAAACTAATAGGCGTGACAATAAGAATAGTAGAAGAAAATAGTTTGAGATTGATCACAATGAAGACTTTGTAATTGACTACATTCTTATTATTCACATTTTCTGTCATTCAACAATGTTACATTGTCACTTTGCATTCAAAATTTTTATTTCATCATTTTTCATCATTCAATTTATTAACAGTGTTTACCATGAGGCACAATACTTGCTAAGGTTTTGCAAAAGGGGTAGCAAGCTAAGTGGGCTTGATTGTGGGGAAAACTCCACAGTTAATGTTAGATGATCCAAAAATACAATTTTATCATAGGTTATAAAATTAGAATAAAATAATTATTAATTTAAGATATTAAATTAATAATTATTATTCTAGAATGTTTAATTATTTAATGGAGACTTTTAGAATTAGCATATTGTTGTAACTAGATATGACTCTCCAAATGTGTTGTATCTTAGGCTCTATTTTAGGAGATTTGTTAGCTAGTTGGTTTGAATAACATTTATTGTAAATGGACACTTGTTTTTTTTTTTTTGTAAATTAGGCTACTTCTATTATTATACAAAATGTAACAAAACGATTACAACGAGGCTTGCCTCAAAAATCACCATGCTGAGATGGATTTAACACAACTGGACACTTGACCTTGATAACCAGAAGACGAACATTTGTCCCAGACCAAAACCGGAGAACCCATAGACTGTCAAAAAACCAGACGGACTCAATGACCCCTATCTTGCTTACAGACGCCGACATTGACCCAACAGTGTAGCATATGAAGATAAAACAACGTACATAGTCACGCTTGAAAGCCGCGTTCGACTCAAAAAGAGCTGAGTACAGCTTCAGCTTTGCAAAAAAAACTCCACTGACAAGACAGATAACAAGAAATACTAGATATACTTCATGGAGAGACCAGAACCACCACCCTTGCTCTCTGGAGATCTGCTCAAGCATCCACAGAAGTGGAGGGCTGCTCTTCCACCACCCTGCAACTGTATTGATCCGATGCGCTTGAGTCCGTGTAGGGTGCATCATCTTTCGCCGGCTCACTTGGTCCTGCCACCGCCACCGCACCCGAGGCTTCCGCAGGCTGAGCTCTTTGACATAGTATTGGAGACGGAGACCTTCTTTCCGCAGGGCGTTCTGGTGGAACTGCATGGTCGCACTTTTAAATTCGCACCGAGACATAGTATGTTGCGTTGTCCAATAAACAAGGGAAGCTGAACTGGGTTGAGGGATGCGAGCTATGCCCACAGACATCAGAACGCGCACGCCCCCTGCCTCGCCCACGGCCTCGCCTTGCGACCCTTGAATCAATTTCATCTGATGACGAATCTGTGGGATGTGGGGAACGCTGAGGAATGGCTCTGCCTCTAGCACCTCCTCGAGACCCGCCTCTGCGGCTACAGAGGCGAAGCTGTTCTCACAGCATATTACAATGAAGCTGGAGCGAAAATGACTTAAAGAAGCTGGAGCGAGAATGACACAGGGAAGCTGGAGCAGAAATGACACAAATAAGCTGGAGCGACAATGAGACAGAGGACTGTGGCTGCACAGAGACGGCGCGGGGGACCCATAACTGATGCCCAAAGGCTTGGAAACTGGCAGTGGCACAGAGAGCGGGAGAAACCCAGCCGTGAAAACACTCAAGGGTAATTCAAGCATGAAATTGACTGGAGAGAACACCCCGAATCGACCGAACCAGCTCTTAAGAGCACGAGGATGACAAACACTGTGGAATGGATACACAGAGGATGAGACCAAGGCCTTCAGAGACGAGAGCCGAGGTCTGAACCTCCAAGATCTCCTCCAGACCCCAGGAATCAACAGCAAGTCATAACAACGAAGACCCCAAAGCAAAACGGCATACAAAGCTTGAATGAGAAAGTGAATTACCAGCGCCAGCTCGCAGTAATTATATTGCGCGGCACCTCCTTCGTCCATGTGCGAACCAATGCCAGTGACCTGCAACCCGAAGGCCGACGGAAGAGCAAACGAGCGAGAGAAGCTACTGTGGGCGGCGGTCTTAACTGTGAAATGAGTGCGATCTTGCAAGCGAACCTTGGTTTTATTCCTCGCCTGCTGTGGATTGATTGCTGGCCTTAACTGCAGAGGATAGATGGCGGGACTGGGCTGCCACTTGCCCAGCGGGAATCCTGCCTCTGTACCTTCCCACTTAAATAACACCCGCAGCCGGGATAAATGGACACTTGTTATTTAATATGTGATCCATAATTAGAGGTAGTTAGGACATGGAGCTTATAAATAGCTCATTGCAAGAGTGTTTGTGTTGTTCGGGTGTAAACTTTTGCAAATCAATTATGTAATTTTTATTTTTATTTTTTATTTATTTATTTATTTATTTTCTGATTAATAAAATTATGTGTCTGAGGACACTTTTGCCATTATTGTGGTATCAGAGCTCCAATAATGCTGCAACTGATATGAGGAGGAGATTCCAGCTCTACAGGCACATGGAAAACTCCATTAATTTGGTTAGCTAATATTCGGTATCTAATTTTTATTTTATTTTTATATTTAGCCGATTTAAAAATAAAATAAAAATTGCTTCAGCATAAATGAAAAATTGGGAGTTTGAATCTAAGCATTGGAGTAGCCCATGTGACTTGCTCTGGAAAACTAACATTTGAAGCTGTGCTTACATGTTATAGAAAGGCAATATTTAATCTCTCTCAGAATTAGAGGCATGTCTATCAGAATTAGAGGCATTGTGGACAGACGATGATTTTTTTGTTAGTCCACTCACTGGTATGATACAAGTTTGTATGTGGTACGCTGCAAGCACATACAAGAGTTTTTCCGCAGTAAAATGCCTCTGAGAAAGAGTGGCAGATCGAGATCGATATGGCTGGAAATTTTTTAAGAAGACAGGATCGAATAAGAGCATCAATAGGCGAACCTTTAAGATCATTTCCAAGCTCTCGACATGTCCAATGAATTACTCCGCCTCTGGTGAAGATGAGCAATTGCTCGAGCATTTTTACACTCTAACGTTGCTCAATTTTTTTAATATATTGATCAATTTCTTACAAGACAGTGGTGATATTTGCAAATTCTGATTGAAAGTTCAGGCTTTATGGAAATCTGCATGTCTCAACCGTAGGGAACGACATAGCCACTAGGAGAACCGCTGTAGAAGGGCAAATCGAACGAGCCTATTTTCGATTGGTTCTTTGTCACAGAAACCCTCATTCTGTTTCTTTTGCAAGGGGATTCTCGGGTTTCCAGTTCGAATTGCTCGAGCACAGTTTCTCGGGTTCTTTTTATCTCTTTCTTTTTTTAATTGGATCTGTACTTGACATAAAAGTTTATTCTTTTTTGTTAAGGATTTCTGATAGTGATAATGTGGAGTATTTCAATGGAGTGATAAGGTGTAATTTATTTTAAAATTTTGTATTTTTAGTGGAGAAAGAAGCTATGGATTTTGTAATTTGGAGAGATAGGGAATTTTTTTTGTTTTGTTTGTAACTTGGAGAAATAAGGAAGTTTCTATTATTTGTAATATGGAGATATAAGGAATTTACTATTTGGAGAAATAAGGTGTGAGAAGGTGTAAGGGTTATTTGTAAATGTTAGGGATTGTAAATTTTGGAATAATAAGGAGACTTTATTTGTAATTTGTTTTCGGTGAGATAAGTGTGGCATTGTAACTCAAAGTAATTTTACTTTGAGGGGGGGTAACTTTTTTTTATCAGATTGTGCAAAAGCACCATTGTAAAAGTCAAATTTTGAAAGTTGCCTTGTCAAAATTTGAGAAATTGACTAGAGCCAAGTGCAAAGCCCAGTCAATTTTCTCCTGTTTTGACGACTATTCGAGGGTCAAGGCCAAGCCCCGATAGTTCGTTTTTTGCGTCGTGTGTCGCTGTTGTGTTGCGTATCTTGATTTTTTGGAGCTTGATTCGTGGTGTGAAGTCTTAACACTACAATGTCTAAGTTGATAAATTTGTTTTCTGATTCCGACAAACTTGAAGGCACAAAATCTTATAAAACATGACATCGTCTCATATAAAGCACTGTCATTTACAATGAATATGTGATGGAGATGTTAAGCCGAATAAACCCATAGATGCAGCTGCACTAGCAAAATGGGAAATCAAGAATGCTAAAGCCTTAGCTCTTATTAAATCTTCTGTGAATGATGAAATGTATGTCCATATAGAAAATGCTACAGATGCATGGTCTGCTTTGAAAACTCTTAAAGACCTCTTTGATACTCAGCCTGAATCAAAGAAAGTCGATCTACAATTAAAATTGTTGCAACAAAAATTAACTGAAGGCGGTGATGTTCGTGAATATATCTCAAGACTTAAGAATATTAGGCAAGAAATTATTAATGCTGGTTTTCCTGCAATTGATGATAGCTTTTATGGTCACAATTGTAATTGCTGGACTTCCTTCTTCCTACACGTATTTTTTGGAGACTCTAAAGTAACTGGGAAATTAGAGAAACTAAAGTTTGATGAACTCTGTGAAATGTTAACTCAACATGATAAAACTTTTGGGAAGAAGAAGAAAGTTGGTGAAGATGTTTTTTTCACAGAGGCCAGCACTAGTAAATCATCAGCAGACAGTTCTCGAGGCAGAGGCAGAGGGAATTAGAATCAAGCAGCACATAATCGAGGTCGAAGCCAAAGCAGAGGAAACAATTTTAACAGAGGAGGAAGAAATAATTTTCAAGGTAGAGGAAACAACCAAGGAAGAGGCAATTTTCAAGGACAAGGATATAATAATCAAGGTAGAGGACAATCTCAAAATAGAAGTCAAAGCAGAGGCAGAGGACAATCTTCAGGAAGAGGAAGAGACTTAAGTCAAATTGTGTGTCGAAGATATAACAAAGTTGGCCATTATGCTAAAGATTGTCGAACTTCACTTAATAAAATTCCCAAGTTTCAGCAACATTCAACGCAATTTGCCAATGATCAAGATGAAGATAACTCAGAATATGTTTTTACTTCCTCGCCAGCATCACAACTTTCATCCCATCTTAGAAGTGACTATGAAGATGCCTGGATCTTGGATTCCGGGGCCACTCAGCACATGACTTGTCAACGTGATTTTTTCTGGAATTTTCAAGATTGCCAACTCATTTCCATTTTTCTCGCTGATGATACAAAACATACTCCTTATGGAAAAGGAGTAGTAAAAGTTTTTCTCCCTGGCATTGGAGAAAAAATGATTTCCAATGTATGGTATGTTCCCAGTTTTAAGAAAAATTTGCTCTCTTTAGTCACGATTCGACAAGCAAGACATCAGGTGATTATGGAAGATGGTTTAGTCAAAATTAATTCTGTCAAACAGAACTTGAAAATAGTCATGACAGGTTATGAAGATGGAAAACTGTTATGGATGAAAGGGACAATTATTCCAAGGCATTCTAATTTTGCAGGGGCAGTGACTATAGGTATTTCACCTTTAAGACTATGGCATGTAAGATATGGACATTTGAATTTTGAGAGTCTTTTTCAATTGCAGAAAAAAGGAATGGTCAAAGGACTTCCCACTTTCAAAAGGGAAAATGCAAAATGTGAAGCTTGCATTTATGGCAAACAAAATCGAGAAAGTTTTCCAACAAGTTCATGGCGTGCAAATAGGCAGCTACAACTAGTTCTCAGTGATGTTTGTGGACCACTACAAACTTCCTTTGGTGGATGCAAATATTTCTTACTATTCATTGATGATTTCAGCAGAATGACTTGGGTTTACTTTTTGAAGAACAAGTCAGAAGCATTTGATAAGTTCAAAAATTTTCACCAACTTGTTGAAAATGAAGTCAAAGAAAAGATAGGTACTTCTCAGGACAGAAATGGGGAAGAATTCACTTCAAATGAATTCAAAACTTATTGCAGTGAAAATGGCATAATACGACATCTTACTAATGTTTACACTCCACAGCAAAATGGAGTAGTCGAAAGAATGAATCGCACTTTGTTAGGAATGGCGGATCCATGTTAACTTTCAAGAGGTTAAGTCCAACATATCGGGCGGAAGCAATTCATACAGCTGTCTACTTAAGAAACAGATCTCCAACTGCTTCTTTAGACGAAATCACACCTTATGAAGCTTGGTTTGGTTTCAAACCTCGAGTTAAACATCTTAGAGTTTTTGGGTCAGTGTGTTATGCCTTAGTTACGAAAGAAAAACGAACTAAGATTGTCTCAAGAAGTTTAAAATGCACAATGATTGGCTACTTTGATGAGAAGAAAGGGTATCGTCTTTTGACCCATGGAAAATTCATTGTGAGCAGGGATGTCATCTTTGATGAAACTGAGAGTAAGAGTGCTGAAGAAATTGAAAATCTTCTTCACAAGTTAGAAACTAAAGGAAGTAAAAGAAATGGAAAAATGCAAAGTCAACCAACTTCACCAAAAATTGGTATGAACTTGAATTTTCCTTCCTCTGAAATAGAGTCATCCAAGTCCATCTACATCACCAAACATCATCCTGGGTCTTCTAGCAGTTCATCCGCATCCTCCAAGCAGAAGCAAGTTCGTCTGACAGTGAATCTCCACAGTTCCTAAACATGAACGACGGACATCAGTTTATATTATCCTCTTTACAATGATGGAAGACTTCAGCAGAAAGCCGCAAAACACAAGTGACACCAACTAACCAAAAATGGGTAGTTCAAACTTTGAAAAAGATGTAAAGCCTGATAGAGCAGAATAAATAGTGCACCAGAAGGCCACATAGAAGTGAAAGGCAATTTTGCCCTTAATAGCAATGATATTTACTGAACCTTCCACATACAAAGAAGTAAAACCATAAAAGAATGGCACAAGCTAATGGTTGAAGAATATCAGGCAGTAATGAAAACAACACTTGGAAACTTGTGATTGTCCAGCAAATGTTAAACCCATAGGATGCAAATGGGTTTATAGAATTAAGTATAATCAAAAGGGAGAACTTGAAATGTATAAAGCACGACTTGTCGCAAAACGTTTTGCGCAGCAGGAAGGCATTGATTATGAAGAAACATTTGCTCCTACAGCTAAATGGAACACCATCCGATTAACACTTGCACTGGCCGCTCAAAAAGGATGGAAAGTTCATCAAATGGATGTGAAAAGTGCTTTTCTCAACAGGGATTTACAGGAGGAAGTGTATATGACCCAACCGCTAGGTTTCGAAGTTGAAGGACAAGAACATAAAGTCTGCAAATTGATCAAGGCTTTATATGGATTAAAACAAGCTCCCCGCACTTGGTACGCAAAGATGGATGAATACATTAAGAAAGTTGGTTTTCAACGAAGTGAATCTGATGATACTTTGTATGTGCGACAACAGGGAAAATATCTGGTCATTCTTGTTATATATGTAGATGATTTGATCATCACTGGCAATCATGATGATCATATTGCACAGGTGAAAAAGGAGTTACATGCCGGTTTTAAGATGACAGATTTGGGATTACTTCACTACTATCTTGGAGTTGAAGTCTTCCAACGTCCACATCATATTTTCATTTCTCAAAGTAAGTATGCAGCAGAGGTTCTTCAACGATTTGGCATGCAGGATTGCAAGCCCGTTCTCACCCCCATGGAGCAAAACTTGAAACTTTCAAAATTTGAAGGGGGGGAAAGGTGGACAGTACAACTTACAGACAGTTGATTGGCAACTTGATTTATTTGACAAATACTCGTCCTGATCTATCTTATGCAGTCAATATTCTTTCACGTTTTATGCAGGAACCACAAGATAGCCACTGGAATGCAGCGAAAAGAGTTCTTCGATATATCCAAGGAACAAAAGATTTTGGTCTTCTTTACACAAAGACTAAAATTTTTGTACTTAGTGGATATTCTGATGCCGACTTTGCTAGGAGTATTGATGATCGAGCATCAACATCAGGTTATTTAATGAACATGGGGTCAGCAGTAGTATCTTGGAGTTGTAAGAAACAAGCTACAGTGGTCACTTCTTCCGCAGAAGCAGAGTACATTTCAGCATGGGAAGCAACATGTGAAATTGTTTGGTTGCATAGAATTTTGCAGGACTTGGGCCTTTCTCAGACAGAAGCTACATCATTATTCATTGACAGCCAGTCAGCCATCAAACTCGCCAAGGACCCAATTTTTCATTCAAAGACAAAGCATGTGGACACCAAGTATCATCATATCAGATCTCTCATTGCCAAAGATGTCCTCAAGCCAGTTTATTGTCCTTCTAAAGATCAGACTCGGACATTTTCACGAAACCGCTTGGCAGAATAAAATTTACTAAGTTCAGGGATGAACTTGGTATCTGTTGTAATGTATCTTTGGATCATAGGGGGGAATGTTAGATGATCCAAAAATACAATTTATCATAGGTTATAAAATTTAAAATAATAATATTAATTTAAGATATTAATCAATAATTATTATCTCTAATGAATGTTTTATATTAATTTAAGGAGACTTTTAGATACATATGTTGTAATAGATATTGAACCTCTCCAAAATGTTGTTTGTATCTTAGCTTGTATTTTAGGAGATTTTGTTAAGCTAGTTGTTTGAATAGCATGTTATTGTAAATGGACACTTGTTATTGTAATAAGTTGATCCATAATTGGAGTAGTTAGGACATGGAGCTTATAAATTAGCTCATTGCAAGAGTGTTTGTGTGTTCGGTGTAACTTGCAATCAATTATGTAATTTTATTTTATTTTATTTAATTTAATTTTTTTTATTTTTTATTTTTATTTTTTAATTTTTATTTTTTTTTATTTTTTTAATGTTGGTTAATCTGATTAATAAAATTATGTGTTTGAGGACACTTCTACCATTAGTTAAGCGCGCTTGAGCCAAATGCGATTTGGAATGGGCGACCTCCCAGGATGTCTTGGTTACTGGGTGCAAGCCTCGGAAGTGATGATTGAAGCTATGTAATTCATTTCACTAGTTTCAATCCCATTTCTTCACCCCTGTGAGCATCACTCGATCCAATGAGTGCTAAGTGGAGAAAGCTACTATTAATATTGGAGAGCGAGAGAGACAAGGTATGCTGTTTATTACAATAGCTCGAGTTAAATATTTGAATGGTCTACAATTTTAAGTGCCCTTTTCAAATGATCGATATGAAAAGATGGCAAAACTAATAGGCGTGACAATAAGAATAGTAGAAGAAAATAGTTTGAGATTGATCACAATAGAGACTTTGTTATTGACTTTGGAGAAAGCTCCTATTAATATTGGAGATCGAGCGAGACAAGGATACTCCATAAGTCACATTGATTGACTTTGGAGAAAGCTACTATTAATATTGGAGAGTGAGAGAGACGAGGTATGACGTTTACTACAATAGCTCGAGTTAAATGTTTGAATGGTCTACAATTTTAAGTGCCCTTTTCAAATGATTGATATGAAAATATGGCAAAACTAATAGGTGTGACAATAAGAATAGTAGAAGAAAATAGTTTGAGATCGATCACAACGAAGACTTTGTAATTGACTACATTCTTATTATTCACATTTTAATTTTTCTTTCATTCAACAATGTTACATTGTCACTTTGCATTCAAAATTTTTATTTCATCATTTTTCCTCATTCAATTTATTAACAGTATTTACCATGAGGCACAATACTTGCTAAGGTTTTGCAAATGGGGTAGCAAGCTAAGTGGGCTTGATTGGGGGAAAACTCCATAGTTAAGCGCGCTTGGGCCAGATGCGATCTAGGATGGGTGACCTCCCTGGAAGTCCTGGTTACCGGGTGCAAGCCTCAGAAGTGATGATTGATGCTATGTGATTAATTTCACTAGTTTCAATCCCACTTCTTCACCCCTATGAGCATCACCCGATGTAATGAGTGCTAAGTGGACTATTCAAAAATCATGAGAAATTAGTCAGTTACGACTACCTCTCATGGGAATGGTCATAGATGAATGACTTACTTAATGCAGTTGAATCCCAAAAAACGTTATCTAGTTTTTACCATCTCAACAAATTGAGGTAATTGAGCAAATTTAAAAATAAAATGTTTAGATTATTCTTGGACATATTAAGCATATTTAAAATGATCAAAATAATTAGATGTTCAACAAATTTTGTGTGACCGTGCATAACTGAAACTAGCCTAGATCTACCTTAATCCCGGGGATCAAATCTCTCGAGGTGCAAACCTTTCCTCAAGTTTTGCACTCAAAAAAAGAGGTTTGCACCTTGAGAGATTTGATCCCTCTTGATGCTTGATAGATCCAATGTTAAGATGGATCTAGGCTGGGGTTATGAACAAGGAACTTTGTTTGTGTGATTGACTTGAGTAGGTTGGTTACTTTCCCTTATTGAGATGTGTGATACCACATTAATTAGAATATCACTAATGTTTTCCTTTTTGATGAAATTTGCTTGTTGAGATGTCACTCTAAGAGTATTAGGACCAAATTTTGTGTTTGTTCTTGTATTTAAATGTTGTAAGGCATGTGGGACCCTTGAAAATAGCTTTGAATTCCCTTGAAAATTGCTTCGAATTTTATCGAACTTGTATTGTGAGAATTACGAGTATGATAGTGGGTTTGATTATTTTACATCTATCCTTTTCTTTAGCTTTTTTAAGAGAGAGAGATATAAGTTGATGACATTTTTATGTGGGAGTAATTTTTCAAATAGATAGTTGTCATGGTAGATGCATAAAATGATGTCTGGAAGACCGAGTAGGGTTAATGCTAACCATGTTTGCTAGTTGCAGGCAATTTGCTATAAATTTTAAACAATAGAATTGATGTAGAGGCTTACATCAGGAAAGTTAGTGTTTAATCTCCTGTATAAATAAGAAATTTATTCTTCTTTGGTTTTGCATGGAATTTATAAATTTTGACTCATGGCAGTATAGGAAACATGTAACATGTATCATGTTAAAATTAGTTATTGCGCTTTATTTGTAAGCCTGTAGCCTTATGTTATGATTTGCACAGCACAGTTAACAGTTTGCGTACATAGCTTATGATTTATCTCTGATTTAAATTAAAATACATGTATACATTTTTGAAAATGAAACTTGAAACTCTTAGCAGTGGTAGTAATTTAGGAAATATGTACCCTGCTGCAAGGGTTGCTTGCTCTTGTCTGTAACTCTGTAGGGTTATGTTATGATTGAGGTGGTGAGAGATTGGGGAATGTGTGCGCGTGCGAGAGATATAATTTAACATTATTGTGTGAAATCTATTATAAATGCCCACCTTTGAGATGGTTATCATTGTTACTATATTGAAGCACTCATCTACTGTGATGATTATTTCTCAAGCATCACGTGTTCTTGTTGTCTTGATTGATATGTCTCTTTGAGCTGTACATTTTATTTTTTAAGAGCACTTCTACATCATTAAACTCTAATTTACAAATTATTTGCCTCCCTATCTTAATGTTTAGCTAGACCTGTAACTTTGGAACAATGCTATCTGAACCGGACTAGAACCATTTTTAGGCCCTAATTAACCTTTTTTTCACTGAATTGGCTGATTCTGTGTGATTATAGTGGGGCAACTTAATGCTCAACCCTAGGACCATATCAATGCTATGTAATCAATGGTAATGTTAAATTCTTAAAGTACATCCCTTTACTTAAATTTGTAACATTACCATTAATTGTTTCAAGATGTTTGAGAGTGGTTCCAACTTCATTGGATTTCATATGGAGAAAGTGTCATTTTAGATGCCATTCAAAATTCAATAGATTTAACGGGTTTTAGGATTTCAGGGCAAGGTTGCAATGTTTCCATTGGATTCTGTCATGTATTAGGGTATGAAACTAGTACTTAATCAAGAGCACCAAGCCCTCTGTGTTCCTTAGCGTTTGTGGCATTGAATCTTGATTATTGAATGCCCCTGTCATGACCCTAGTAAAAATGTACCCTTCATTCAAGCAAAAACATAATTTGCCTTGTTAAGCTTTTTCTATCTTATTCTAATACTTAGAGGGAGATATTGATGATGAGGATCTTGATATAGGCAATGATTTTGATGATATGTAGTTATTTATTGTAGCAAGATTTTTTTTTGGACACTAGAGGCCATTTAGAGCCCTCTTTGTTAATGTATTTTTGGTTTAGAGACATATTGCACATGCTATTTTAATTATATGTACCCTAGCCATATATATGAAAAGGCAAAGTTGTGGAGATATGACTACCCCTATGAGCATTCTGAGCCGAGATCTGTGGAATCATCCATCTGCACTGGTCCATCGCTTTAGTGTACTCCATGTACATCTTTTCAGCTACTGCTTTTGGGCACAAGGGCCGAATAACATAGTACTCTTGATTTGATGGTCAGGTTCCTAGTCTTTTTTATTTGCTCTCGGAATTCCTACACGGCTTAGTGTCAATCAATCATATGTTGTGCCGACCACCAATTAATGACATGTAGGATAATATGGAAGTCAAGTAAGGGGAAATGCACACTGGACAAGAAGCTAGGTTGTGAGGGGAATAACTACTCAACCAGCTAAGCATGGCTAGGGTTTTTGACATATTTGTGTATGATGGTTTGGATTCATATGGATCCGCACACACACACACTCATATATATATATATATATGAGTGTGTGTGTCTGTGTATGTATGTATGTATGTATATCCAGAGGGTGGTAGAATATGCATGCAATCATATTGCAGCACAAAGGGTCCTTTGACCCGCAAACAAGGGGGCTTCATACACCAATTTAATGCCTGGCTTGACTGTGACCTTAAAATTGGATTATATATATATATATATATACACACATTTCAAAATTTGAATATTCTATGTAAATTTTGGTTGATCAGTTTTTGGTCTAGTTTTTTTCTGGTTCTAATCTGGTAACCAGTTTGGTCTCAATAACCTTTCTCTGCCCTGGAATAGTAGCAAAGTAATATTAAAAATACTAGTTTGTAGTTGCACTTTTAGGTTACATAATATATCTCAAGTTCAATGCATCTAGATTCTCTTGGTAAATGTTATATCTTTGTTGACTTCTTTTGATACGTTATATGAAAAGTTAAGAAATTCTATTTGTTCTCATTCAAACTATTACTTTTAATGCTTTCAAGAGTAAGGTCAAGAAATTACATTCTATCTTTGTTTGTGTAAATGAATGAATATCGTGAGAATATTGTGAAAGTACTATATGTTATACTTAGGTATTCTGTTATGTAACACTGCTTTCAAAGGATGCCTGAACTATTGTATTTTGAATGTAGTTTTTAATCTTTTTGTACTGCTCAATTTTTTGTTGTCCTAATACTTTGATTTTTCATGTTATTTCCAGGTTAGGGGTTCAAGACTTATGCATCGAATGAGGTTGACATCATTTCCAAACTATTATATATTTTTCTGCTCTTCTTACCCATTTTATATCGATGCATTTTAGAAAGTTCACTTTTATATTCCTATTTATTTTTAGCTTACACATTTTCGTTGTGTGTTTATCATCAGGCTTAAATGTTTTGACATTTAATTATTTATTGTATGTTTATTACTTCGAAGTGGGTTTGAGACAAGATTGAAATTGTCTATTTAGTATGTGTGGAACCATTTTGTAGGTGAGTTGTTTATATTTGATTATTCTTTTATTATTCTAATTGAGAATTTGCATTTCTGTTTTTTTTCTTCCCTTTTTTGGATATTTACAAAACTGAAGCCAAAAGTGGAAGGGTGTATACCTAAGTCACCTAACATGGGGATTTGGGATTTGGTGGATACATGGATTTGAGTATCAGATATGCACATGTTGACCCCCTGGAACAAGACACATTCAGATACGTTATATATATATATATATATATATATATATATATATATATATATTAAAACTTAGATATTTCTTACACAAATTCCCATTAATGATACAAATTCATTGATTTCAAACATAGATCTTCATCTAGATGTAAGATTTATAAATTAACATTATGTATACAAAATACAAATACAATTGTGACATAAATGATAAATCATAATACATATTCAATTCATCAATGATCCAATAGGAGAAAGACAAGATAGTAAGATAAAGATACTATAGTTTTATCATTAAGTCATCAAAATTAAAATGTGTTACATAGGTAGTGCAATGCCAATGGCAAATAGAAATAGCAAATACAAAACTACTACAAGTATACAAGCCTCAAGGTAATAGGTAGCTCATGACTCATGAGTCATCAATCCTCGTAGTCATCATCAAAATCAACATCGCTGTCCTAATCATCATGGTCACCACAACTCTCCTCTGCTGCATCCTCCTCTGTATCTAAAGTCATTTCTGCATTTGCTGGTGTGGAGGATGACCCCTTTACAATATCACCATCATCAAATCTGACAGGCTCTAGCACTGGATCATTGAGATCCAAGTTGGCCAATGCCAACTCAACACTACTGTCCAAACCCATATCATCAGGGAAGACATCCCACATCTTTGTCTTTCCCTTCAACCATTCATCCCTCTGCTTGTAAATAAGACGAAGGTTGGTGTGCACATAAACCATTGTCTCTGCCCTGGACTACTCAAGCCTGCTCTTCTTGACACTATACAAATTCCCATATGTGCTCCAATTCCTCTCGCAACAAGAGAATGAAGTCACCCGAGAGAGGAGCCTCATGGCTAATCGCTGTAGAGGAGGGCTTGTTGCTCCATGATTTGCCCACCAAGAATAGTGCTTCTTAGCCCCTCTGTCTCTAATCAGATCATACCCTGCAAATCGACCAGTGCTAGTGGATAACTCTGCACCTCATTAAGGGATGCTCTACTTTGAAAAACCCCACCTGAATGCATCTTTCCTCCCCTGTGAGATTTCACCATCCATGTGAGGAGGAAATCTGTGGGAAGGTCCACCATTCAGTGTAAATGTGTGCAATTCCTATCCCATCTGCTGACAAAAATGTCCTATATAGTGGTGGAGAAGGCCTCTGGTGATGTCTCATACTCGGGGCACTCACTTTGTAGAATAATGCTCCTCAAAGACTCAATCATGGAATCCCATCCCTCATAAATCTCTCCTAGGATGGGTTGGTCTGTATCTGCAAATTGAAGCAAAGAAATGATAGGGTCCATGATCTGAATAAGTAGATCTATCCTCTCCCACCAAGCATCATCTAACACTGTGTCCTTCACTCTTTTAGAGGCTACTTGATTTGTCTTTCTCCAAAAGGACCAAAACTCTGAAATAACCATGGCCCCAAGAGCGGTCTTGACCTCACTCAACCTCTTCAACATGATGAATGAAAAGGCAAACTGTTTATCCACAATGATAGATTGTTGTACTCCTTGTAGATAGTGAGGGCATTTGTATGATTTTGTACAAAGTTACAGATATGTCGTGCGTCCTTAATAATGTTACCAATCCAAAGCACATCAGAAGCAATGGATTTCAGTGCTAAGTTCAATGAATAGACAATGCAAGGTGTCCAAAACACTTGTGGATATTTAACTTCCACAATCATGCCAACAATCTTGCAAACAGGTGCGTTATTTGTAATGATTTGCACACAAGAATCAACACCTACATCTTTAATAACTTTAATAAACAACACACCCATATATTGTGCATCTTTGTATTGCCCAAGTGCATGCATTGTTTTCAAGAAAACTAGACCATTCAAGGAAGATACCATGAACTCGATGAGTGGGTGTTGTGCTGGACCTGTCTATCCATCAGAAACAATGCTAACCCCAAATGTTGGCCATGATGCTTTAATAGGCTCAAGCATTTTTTCCACCTCTTTTTTTGCCTTCGTCAACAATGTGGTTCTAAGCTTCTTAGACCTAAGAGGCACATACCTTGATGGAGCTCCTTGAGTTAGAGCTCGACACATCTCAATAAATAGAGGTGAGCATGCAACATTAAAGGATATGGAGTTTTGATAGAAAAAAAGGCAATGGTGAGATCAAGTTCTTCCTGTTTCTCCTTCTGAAAAATCTTGCCCACTGGACCAAGTGAAATTGCCTTTCTTTTTGCTGCTTGTCTCCCACTAGAACTCTCAAATGGGAATTTGTTGTTGCTTTTCCTAAAAAATGGAAGGGGGTCATCATTCTTGGTTTTTTTTTTTGATTTTGTAGCCACATTTGCCATACCAACATTGGACTCTCTTAGCATTTCTTTCCTCTTTGGTAAAGGCACATCTGCACAAGTTCCAATTCCACAACGTGGTAAAGTCAACAAATGACCTTTCACACGGAAATGTGTGCTCCTGAAAGTATTGTGGCAATAGTTGCATTTCCAACTCATATTGCCTCCTCCCTTCACCTTGTTGGGTGGCCCTTGCTCTCTTGTGACATATTTCCACAAGGGATATTTCTCAATGTTACATTGAGAAGGAAGTAGACTCTGATGAAATTGGCAGAGGAGGGGCATCTCCAATGGGGACATTCTACCCCTTCCTTTGCCCCTGATTGAGCTATGAATGCTGTAAAAAAAAAAAAAAAGCACAAATTTGTAAAAGAAATGCATATGCAAACTATTGTAATAAAAATGCGAAAAAAATAGAGAGCAAATGCACATAATTGTTGCTTGAATCTCCTTGAAAACGTTCCCACATTCTTTGCTCCTTGCTCCAAAACACCCACAACAAACCCACAACAAAATAGACAAGTGAAAGTGAAAAGAAAAGGCAACAAACTCGCCTTTTAATGCCGCCCGCACAGGTTGCCTTTTTTGGATTCGTGTTTGAAAATCGGGATACGCCGTGTCCCGATTGGGACACGCTCTGGATTCGACTGTGTCCCAATCAGACACTTCGTGTCCCGATTTTTGGACACGAAACGAGATGAATTGTGTCCAATTCGTTGGATACGTGATTCGTGGGACCTGGGGGACGAATCTAGTTTCATATGGATATACCTATGTTGCATGAATTTTTGAAGCAGTAGGGACGGTGGAATGAGTGTATGGAATGGATAGAGTACATCCCCAAAATTTTCAGGGGACAACGGGTTGGGGATGGCAGTGATATGTGTGTGTGTGTATCTCGTTGCCATTGCCCCACCCTCCAAAATTATGCAAGAACAAGATTGCTAATACCTTGCCAGCCCCAATCAACAATTGGCTTACGAAGAGTGAACATGTCACAAGTTGAACCCCAGTGGGGAGGATAAGAACAACTCTCTACTGCTTTAGCTAGACCCAATGGACCTAATGTGTGTTTGTGAATAATTTGGAATTGATTAAAAACGTGAATGATGAAACATTGAAATAGAACTAATTCTGCAAAAATACCAAATATGAAATTGTGAAATCAAAATATGAAACTCAACATAATGTCAATATGGGATAGCTTCAATCATCAACGTCAAGTTACAATTTCTTTTTATAAATTAATCTTTAATTTCATGGGAATGGTTAAAATTTATGCTATAAAAAAGCGGTTGCAGCCATGCCAAGCAACTAATACAAAACATGAAAGAGGTATGTGCCTTACATTAAAAAATAACACGGGGAATACAAACTGTCCAAAATGATTAGAAGTCCAAAAACACCTACTGCCACTTGTTGGGAATGTTGTTTAAGAAATTGATGTGGCAAGCAAACTACTCAAAAATATATACTAAAACACTGATCGCTAAAACAAAAAATTGAAATCAAGACGTGTTCTGAAAAACGTTGCGCGATCCTTCGCCCTCCCCCCCCCCCCCCGCCCCCAAGATCCAAGGCTGGAACTGTGTCCTGTACGGATCCTTGGGCGATCCTCTAGCGGAAATTGAAATCAAGACGTGTTTTGAAAAATGCCGCATGATCCTTCTCCCCTCCCCCCCAAGGATCCAAGGCTGGAACTGTGTCTTGTACAGATCCTTGGGCAATCCTCTGGTGGAACTGTGGTCCTGCCGTTTTGAGGCGATTCTTGGGAATCCAGAATTGCTTGGGCTCGATCCGCGGTTCTAGATTCCCAATCCGCAGATCCAGAAAAGAATTTGTTGCGGATTTGTGGAGGTTCGGGCACGAATCCACTCAAATCGCAAGCGGATCCAGAACGATATAGGCGGTTCCGCAGGATTCTATATATTTTTTTAAATTTTTTCTATGGCTTACGTTGGGTTGGGGTTTTCCGGACACTCCCAATGTGCTCCCTTGATGTCCCTTAGATGCTTCCGAGATTCTCTCTCATGGTAATGTTAGATTCTTAAAGTAAAAGTGACATTTTCCTTTATCTTTCATTTTCATCATTTTACTTAAATTTTTAACATTACCATGAAATGACTCAGGATGCTTGAGAGTGGTTCCAATCTCATCGGATTTCATATGGAGAAAATAAAATCTTATATCCTATTCAAATTTCAATAGATTTAACAGTTTTTAGGAATTCAGGATCAATGGGATTCTAGAATTTCATTAGATTATACCATGTACGAGGATATGCGATTGACATTTAATCAAGAGCACCAAGCCCTATATGTACCCTAGTGTTGGTGGTGTTAATTGTTGAACTCTTTTGGCATGCCCTTAGCAAAAAATGACCTTTCAATCAAGTCAAAATCATTGATCAAGCATGTTAAGCTTTTTCTACCATATTGTAAGGCTTGGATTAGGTAGTTTGATCAAAATTGGGCAATGTTGACTAAACCTAGACAATCGAGGTATAGAGGCAAAGGCTAGACAAGAGGAGAAGAATCTAGATTCTAGATGGTTGATGCTCGAATAATTAGTCATTTATGTACAATGGATGCCATATCTATCTTGATTTATGTACAAATATGCATGTTTCCATATCTTCTACAACCAATTTGGCATTTTGGATGTTTTCTTTAATATATA
>APFE031714500.1:62070-79110 GCA_000404065.3 Pinus taeda
GATGCTTCTAAGACGCTTCACTTCCTAGATTTTTGGGAAATGACGCTTCCACGTCCCCGTTTCCAAAAAACGTCCCCGCTTCGTGCAATGGTTTTGAACTTCTTCAATCTAATGACTTTTCCCTATCTTTTATTTATGCTCCTAGGATTTTTGTTCTTTGATCTTTTCATCTTGTGTAGGGGTTGATGATACTCATGAAGAGTTTGAGACAAAAGAGGAGGGAGGCTGAACATAACGGACCAAGATTGAATTTAGAATGCCTAGATAAGATGCCATCCTTTGCAGATGTTGCTCAACAGATTCAACTTGGTGGGATATCTCCATATCTTGCTGAGCTGAACATCCATGAATGCATCCACCTCCTTTTGCCAATTCCTCAAATCTATAATGCCTTGTTATATCAATTGCACTTGTCTCTAATAGAACTCATATTAGTGATTTTCTAATCTAGATATGCTTGCCAATGTTCCCAACTGATGCGGGCATTAATAACACAATAATGCGGCTTCACTGCCTCTTTCATGCAATACTTCACCCCTTTCTTCAAGTCCTTAATCTCACAAGAAAGACACTATTGAAAACCCCTTAGTCTCCTAAGAAAGTCCTTAATCTCTCTTTTTCTTAGTTGGATGGTTGTCTTGTTGGTTTGGGGGTTTCCTAATGCGTGCTTTCCTTGTTGATCACCCCTTGTTTGCATATTTGATGGTTATGGAACATACAAATATGGGATTATTGGGCAACCTTGCCTAATTAAATGATGAAGTAGGATGTGTGTTGTGAGCATACAATTCATGGAAGTGAATGCTAGATCATTGAAAAAGGGTGTATGCCATGGGAACACTTTTGGAACTAAACCAAGGCACTATAAGACGGTGGGGATTAATGTCCAATAAACTCTATCATAGGTCTTATCAAGTCAATTCTAAGTGATGAGTGCCTTGGCTCGTCTCCTTAGCCCATGCCATGACTTCCTATGGAGAGATCATAGTGTCAAGAATGAATCAACCTTGCACAAATCTTGTTTGTTTGTTATTTGACGTTTCTTGAGGCCACTCTGTGCATCCACATAGCAAGTACCTTAGCCAAAATCTTTTAAGATATTGAGTAGTGTAATGTGGCACCCCCACGAGCCCAAATATATCTTTGGTTGTGTTTTCTAGAGTCAATTGGTTGTCCCTTGATTGAGAGAGGCCATCAAGGCCCCTGAAGGGAAAACTTCATTGGTGTAGAGTGGAGATCCTCAACTATGGTTATCCCTCTTTGCCTACTTAAGGTAGACCATCAATTGTAGGGGACTTACTATTCTTCATAGCAATGAAGGCAAAACATATCTCATCCTTATAGAGATCACCCTCCAATCTACCCCCCTTCGTGACGATAACCTTCCCGGGAATTGCATCGCAACAAATTTGGTAGCATAAATTACTTTGTTTGAAAGCTGAAGTGAGGAGAAGGTATTATGAAAATGTAGCCCAAACATATCCCTAATCTTTGTAGAGTCCTCTTCTACTGACCCGTCATCCCTTTGAAGCCCAAGAACTTGCTTAAAGGAAGCTTTGCACTGCAAGTAGTCAAAATAGAATTTAGATCCCACATACCCTTCATCACTCCGTTGTTAAAGGAAGCTTTGCACTGCAAGTAGTCAAAATAGAATTTAGATCCCACATACCCTTCATTACTCCGTTGTTGGTGGGCATGAACTCCATACCTCCTGGCAATATGCTTCTCCTCATGGACATTCCTCTCGCAATGAGCAGCCTCTTGAGGAACAATATCATGTATATCCTCCTTCAAGAACAGGAACCTTGTCTAACCGCACCTGTTCTTCCTTTAGTTCCATCCTCTGTTTCTTTGCAATCAATCTTCTGCATCTCATGAATTGGACCATCAGGCGTAAAACATCATCCCACAAGATGAGCCAACTTCTAGCCCCTTGAGGGTGCAAGGCAAGTTTTCATATTCTATGGATAAGCACTGAAGTCAGGAGACTCGAGATGCAAAGCATTCAGCTTGGACACAGAAATGAAGAGAGTCATCATGCTATCCTAGAGAAATGGTGGTCTGAATTGGCAGATGATTGGCTTATGTAGTACCAACGAACACATTAACAGGATGGTGTTTCCTAGAGAAAAGAGCCCACCTTGGGGTCCATTGAATTGATCCAACCTCGCTTGAAGCTGGTCCCTACCCTGCCTAGAATTGCACCAACTGTATTATCCCGCATAGTCCATACTTTTTCTACGAATTAGGATCATGCACCCATAAAGCAGCCTTACATCAGGTCAGTGGCTGCTTTTTTTGACCTAGCAATGACTCTGCCAACACGACCATCCTTGTCTCTTGCCCTATCAAGGATCCCATCCATATCAGGAAGAGATGAAGTCATCCATTATAAAAGAGAACATCTGTCAGTTCTAGAGCTGGGAGCATGTGCTGAACAAAACCCCTTGACCTTGTCCTGCAACAAAATCGTTACCCATACACATCGGTTGGATGGGTCTGTGCCATGCCCAACAACAAAATTTTGCAAAATAGTTGAAATGGCCAGAACCACCCCACCTTTCCTTAGATTGTGGCCCAAAGCTCCAGTAAGGGCCCTTTCAATGATAACTTTTTCAGATGTTTCCATTCAAAACCAGTAGACTTGATCTTCTTGAATTTCACTCCTCAAGGTTTGACCTACCCCACTTAGCTGTCCCATTCATAACAGCTGATTATCACAACAATATTCA
Source organism: Pinus taeda (assembly GCA_000404065.3). Lineage (NCBI taxonomy): Eukaryota > Viridiplantae > Streptophyta > Pinopsida > Pinales > Pinaceae > Pinus > Pinus taeda. The sequence continues at coordinate 64,803 of APFE031714500.1, forward strand.
ACTATTTACAGACCTGATTTGTGGTCTGAATTAACTTGAAACGAACTTGTATCTTCATCAGTTCTTACATGTCTACTAAAACAACCTTCATTTTCAATATCAACAATATACTTTGTAAACATTAATCTCTTGCATTTTGAATCCAATTTGCTGCACTTCCTTATGAAGAACCCATGTATAAGCAGCTAAACCGAAAACCTTGAGATGACTTGCCGGATGCCTCTTTCCATACCAATCTTCTCCTGGGGTTCATTGTTTTGACCACCTTCATAGGAAAATTTTTAATCAGGTACATGGCTGTGTGTACATTCTTTGCCCAATATTTGTTAGGAACATATTTGTTCTCTGATGTGAATCTTTCCATCCCCATAATAGGGCAATTCCTTGTCTCTCTAACCCCTGTTTGTTGTGGAACATAAGGTGGGGTGCGTTGTCTGTGTACCTAATTACAAAAAACAGTGAAACTGCAGGATCAACAATCACCAATATTATCAGTGCTAAGATCTCTGATGCTTGTACCTGAATGCATGTCAACAATAACTTGAAAACTTTTGAATTCATGAAACAAGTCAGTGTTTTGTTTGGGGAAATATATCCATATCTTTCTGGAATAGTCATCTACAAGAAGCAAAAGAATACCTGGCACTGAGATTGAAAATGTCTTGATTGGCACACAATTGTGTGCATGAATTAACTTAAGAACCTCCTTGACTCTGCAAGCCTGTCTTTTGTTGAATCTCTTTTTATGTTGTTTCCCTGCAAGACATATACCCATATCTTTCTGGAATGGTCATCTACAGGAAACAAAAAAATACCTGGTACTGGAGATTGATAATGTCTTCATTGGCCCACAATTGTGTGCGTGGATTAACTTAAGAACCTCCTTGACTCTTCAAGCCTGTCTTTTGTTGAAAGGTATTTATTGTTGTTTTCCTGCAAGACATATACCCATATCTTTCTGAAATGGTAATCTACAAGAAACAAAAAATTATCTGGTACCGGAGATTGATAATGTCTTCATTGGTCCACAGTTGTGTGCATGAAAGAACTTAAGCACTTCCTTGACTCTTCCAGCCTATCCTTTGTTGAAAGGCAATTTATGTTGTTTCCCTGCAAGACATGCTTCAAACACAAATTATAAATATCTGGGAAGACCATCCACCGATATTTCATTATTAAAGAAAGAAAGATATCACAAACTTAAATGCCTATACCTTTGATGCCATAAGTGTGTTTGTCTTGTCCACTTTTGGAACCTAAGGCATGCTCCTTGATGTCACCATCACTGACCAATCTAAACAGGCCCTGTTCTTCAACACACATGCCAACTGTCTTTTTGTTTTTTATCAACAATATAACACGTGGTTGCTGTAAAGAACATCCAAGTGGGGTTATGTTTCATAATTTCACTTACAGAGAAGATTCTTCTCCAGTTTGGGAAGAAAGAACACATTTAGGAAGAATAAACTTCCACCTTGCATCTGCAATTCTATATTCCATTTGAGTCTTGATCTCCAAAAATCACAGAATCAGGAATTGTCTTATCTGCTAAAAAATCAAGACACCAGTGCTTTCTGTTAGTGAAATGGCATGATGCACTGTATTCAAATGTACCAATCAGATTTGTTCACTTTGACCATTTTATACCTAGCCACAAAAACATAAAACTACTCTTTATGTTCAAGTATGTTAGCGTTCTTCTTTCCAGTTTGATTTGTGGAGAGGCTCCTGGATTGCTATTTTCATCCCACAATCTCTTTCTACAAAATTTGCTTTTGTGACCTATCTTTGAAAACTAAAATCACTTAGTAATCCTGTTGGGTCTATCTCTGAATTTCATGCTCACAAAAGTTCCCAAAGTGCTTCTGGCAGCTATCTTTCTGGAAAAGCTAATTGCCCAATTGTTCAAATGACAGATATATATTTTCAGATATAATTTTCAATATAATGATTACTAGGTCCTTTTCTTCCATCTTTCTATTGATTGCCTTCATTTGATGTTGGAATATCTTTGATTTTTAATAAATGATCTTAAAGGGAGTCACGTTCCTCAAACATTATTAAAAGGAATATTGCTTATAGGAAAACAACTCTACCGTTGTCAGAGGTCTCATGCATGTTCCTTTGCTGCATCCAGAGTTTGAATGCAGCTTCACTTTCTTGAACTTCAGGAAGTATCTCATCAGTTACTGAAAGCTTAATTAGTATAACAGGCTCTCTATTTCTTGCATCATCCACCTCTTGAGCATCCTGAAAGATTTCACTGTATACTTCTTTTCCCAGTACAATTCTGTCGAAGCACCTGTATTCAAAAATTGCAAGCATGCTTCGTTTCCAAGTATTAAGATTCTTTCCATTAAACTTTTGATTACTCTCCAACATAACATGTGATAAATTGGTCATGACTGAACACTCCAAAACAAAATTGAGATTCACCAAATATTCTGAAAAAGAAGACTTTTTTATTCCCAGAAAATTATCTTCCTGTCTATCAAATGCAATTTCTCAACAATGGTTCATTCATTTATTTATTTCGAAATTATTGATGCCTTTCTATCAATTTTAAGATATATACTTGCAGGTAAATGCAGATGCTTTATGCTAATTTCAAGATATATTTATAGCGGACTCACTTATATACTTTTGGGTGACTTACTTCCAGATGGTCTACAGATTAGCTCCTTTGTCTTTTCTCTTTTACAGGTCAGACTCTATGTGCTCTTCCCTGTGTGCTTCAACAGTTGGGTAATTGTTTAGCTTGATTTTCTGTCTCCTACCCTGCTTAGGCTAGCCTTACCAAAATGATAACAACTATATCTGTAGATTCACTCCCTACGCAGACTGATGACTCTCTGACCCCTGTCTGGCTGTTGCTGCAAAATCTAGCAGGTCTTGTAGAGGAGTGCTCTACAAGGCAAGCACTAGACTAAGTGACAACAATGAGGTGTGGCTCACTGTCACCGCAGCCACTACCCCTTGCTGTTTATGCACTTCACCAATGGGAGGCTTCCCGGTATATAGGTCACCTAAAGGAGGTATTCTAAGCTTAAAAGTTTAAGGTGATACAAGAGGCTTCTAAGCGATAACTCTACTAAGGTACAAGGCTCAAACAATGTGAATAAGACAATTCACATGCCTTAAAGGGGCCTAATTAGGGCATGCTAGACCAAGGGTTTAGGAAATAACATGCAAAAGGAGTATCCCAAGGTCAAGGTTCCATAAAAGGTTCCAAATAATGAATACTAGCAAGACAATGGCATATGAAACCTTCAAGAAGTCCCCAAGTTAAAGCTTAGCCAAACTAGTTTCTCCTAGGGCAAGAGAAATTATGGTTTAACATGGATAGATTGGCCACCAAGGAGGTTGATTTTGAGGCAACCAAGTATATCCTTGATGTTGAATCTTCCTACCACCAAAAATTCCGCTCCTAGGCAAAATTCATGCTAGGCCCTAGTTGAGGTCGCTTATCTTTAAGAGGGCTGAATTAAGAGAAAGAAAAAGAGAGAGATTTAAATTGTGGATGAAATAAAGCTTGATCACCAAATGACAAGGCCAGTGCCTAGTCCTTGGGTTGATAGAGTCTATGGGATAGATAGATTAGCCAAATCTTGCAAAGGAGTAAGGATATTTTAATGCCCTAGCACAAAACCCTAACTATTATCTTTGTGCGGGATCAATATTCACTTGGGAGAGCTAATTGAAAAGTTCACCTAGGGGATTTCCGTTCACAGTTATTCTTGAGTAATGCATACGATAATGATGTCCATATTCTATAAAATTGATCTTCTACAATAAATGGTACAATAGAAAAACCCTAGATTACCAATACATCCCATATATTAGACATAAGATCAAAATTTCATCAATAAAAAGGCTTACTTACGAGATAAAATGCATGAACAATCCATTCATTGATCCAAGATGACTTCTATAGAGCCAAGACAAGAGCTCCAATAAATAGTGTTCTCCATAGATCACATCTCTCCAAAGATACAAGAGGTCGATATTAGCCTGAGGGCTGAAATAGTCCAAGTGATGATGATTGAAATTAAAGATCCTTTCCTCTATTTATATGAGGAGCATGAGTCCTAATATTAGCCTACAAGCCCCTAATAACAAGTTAAACCACAAGAAACCCTTGGGTTACAAGCCAACCCACTAGATTTTGATCATAAGTGCAACATAAGCCCACATGTGTGAGCCGCTAGCCTTCTAAGGCTAATGTGACACATGAAAAAGGTTATAAGTGGCATCTCCAAGTGCTATGAGGTGTCCAATGTGGTGTAGTAGCATGTAAACATCATGATTTGAGGGTTGGCCCTCAAATTCACCTCTCCCAAGATCTAGCTGGGACACCACAAAGTGGTGAATGGTGATGATTGAAGAGGGTGAATGGTGATGATTGAAGAGGCTTTCCATTTAGAGGGAGAAACTCTCCATAGAATCCCAAAACCTATTATTATTTGCAGTGAATGAATAGAAGAATCTTGATTATTGAGGCAAGGTTTATGGACATGAATAGATGATCATCTGATGTTCTTGAAGTTCTGATTTGAGCAAAAAGGGTTTCTCCTAGTCCAAGTCCCAACTGTTGGGAGAAAGGCTTAAAGGTGCGGCTATAAGCCTCCCAGTCACATAGAAGAAGGCCTATGGGTGCAGCTGATCCTGTAGGATACAAAAACTGAAAAGCTATGCGCGAAACCAAGAGCACACCAGGAGTATGAATGACCTACAAGCATGAAGCAAATGATAGAGTTCTATGAGTAGGGAAGTTTAAGGAACTGTGAGATCTACATAATATTTGACTAGTTGTAGAGAATGGGAATGTCTTGACTCATCTTGTGCTTGTTGGGGTTTGTAGTAATTTCAATATGTTATTTGTCTTGATTTGATCATTGGAGCTAGTATCACAATAAAGGATTGCTCCTTGGTATGCAATGATTTTATTCTGTCTATTGTAGAAACCTCACAATGAATGGATGGAAGAAACTTATATGACTTGTCTTTAGTGTATGCATTTACATTTAGTGACATGAATGATTCATATTATGATCATGTGGATGGTTTGATGAACTTTCGCTCGATATTGCTTTGTAAATAGAAGTTGTTTTCATGACAATCGACAAAGTTGTAACTTGGTACTTGGGGACTTGGACTGAAAAGTTTAACAATGATATTGGCAGGAACTTTTATGGCTTTGATATTAGTTTTGGTTGGCATTTAAGGCTTGATAGGCAAACTTGGTTGATTTCACTGCACAACATTGATTTGTTTGAAGCTGGGTATATTGGTTTAGTTAGTGTTATGTTTGCGGAAAGCTTTGTATGGCTTGAATCAAGCTCCATGATCCTGGTATGTCTGCATTGACAACTACCTGGTGAAGCTTGGAAGCAGTGTTGATTCGAACCTCTACTTCAAAGTTGTTAATTTTAGGTATGTTCTATGCTAGAGCAATTTATTTAAATTTTCACAGTTAGCAATCACATTAGCATTAAGATCAACTGCAGATAGAACATAAATATAAATCGCAGAAGACAAGCCAAGATGAGGACACAAGATGTGGCGCTAGCCAGGGACAAACTCCATAATGTGTGGGGAAACCCTTGATCAATTCTTCTTTTATGTTCTTCAAAGTTCAACAGAGAAAGAGAGACAGAGAGATAGTACAATTACAACAGAAGTCAGCACTTTGACTTATCTAGATCTGACATAGATCATTTCGTATAACGATGAGATCAGTTGAAGACATTTTGCTTCAACTGATTCTCCACAGTGATGGCTTCACCTATCATAGTCCTGCATCTAGTCCACTTGCTGCACCACTGCACCATGCTCCAGTAATCATGATTATCATCATACTGCCCATGACCATGATCTCATGCTGCCCTTTATGTCCATGATCTCATACATCAACAAGCTGCCCATGCTTCATGCATCATGTCGCTCATATATCATGCTGCCCATGATCTACATCATGCTTCATTATGCTACTCATGCTAATGATCTCATCTCTGCTTTGATGAGTGATTACACACCATGATTGTTCCTAGAGGCTGAGATGATCTATGAACCTTGAGATCATAATTGCATCTTACTGTACTGTAAGATAATGATCCTTCTCTTACCTTCTTCAAAGGTGAACACTATAGCATATAGTAACAGCATCTAATACTTCAATGCTGCTGTATGTCATTGAGATCTTCTTTATCCAACTGAAATCGAGATCATTATTCAACGTTTATAATTGTTGTGATCTTAGCCCATCAAGACTAGATGTGCCCAGATCACATACATCTGGCTTTCTTCATTCGAGGGTACACACAGGAGTCTGTGGCTCCGTCACATATAGTTTGCGGCTACCTCACTTTGATGATGATTAGGGCATCACGTTGACTGCGTGAATATGACAACGTATAACAACGTATCACATACACGTTGACTGTGTCTCATATATGATTGCGTTCCATACATCATTGCGTCTCATGATTGCTGTGTCCATATATCATATGACCTGCGTGGTATATCATCATGATTGCCTAGCGTATTGACTGTTCAGCGTTTCAATATATTGCATATGACCTGTGTGGTATGACTTCCCAGCATATTGACTGTCCAACTTTTCTAGCGTATGCCTGTACATGGATTCCAAAAATGAAACTCAAGTTCTGTTCCTCTAACCTGCGGGCTTCATATATATTAGTAGCGGCTAACAACGTTCCATATATAATGTCCTTCCATTATAGCGTATAACCGTACGTGGATTTCTGAGAGCATATTATATATGATTGCGTGTTCTTCCATTGATACTGCGTAAGGCCTCCTTGTTGTGCTAGGGTTTATTTCCTAAACAACGTATATATGTTTCCACGTATCCGTATAAGTGGTGTGTGTAACCGTCACCATTACTTGTGTATACATATGTTTCCAGTAGCAGCTTATATATCTCTGCACGAACAACGTATGACCAACGTGTAAACAAGTCTTTAGATATGCGTTGAATATCATCTATGATTTGCGTAGAGGTATCATCAATGACCAACATATCTTGAACAACGTATAGGGTTGACCATGAGCAACGTATGAGAAGACTTGTGAACAACGTACAAGAAGTCTTCAAGAACAACGTGTAAGATAGCTTCAATTACTGCATTGAGATGCCTTTATGACTACGGCTGGGTCTCCATAATTGCGTATAAGGTCTTCCATTCTAGTGTATGAGATATCTCCATTTGACAACATACAGGTGTCTTTGTTTGCTGCATAGATCGACTGGCGGCTAGGGCATCACCATAAGGCCAGCGTATTACTCTTAGTGTCTCACTCCTCAAAAAACCCAAGACTTGGAGAGGAGGAGATCACTCAAGAATGAGTGTTCAAATGACATCAAATCCTCATCTATTTATACCAAAAACGTATAGGTTGAATAGACATGACGTTTGGGCTTCTAGAGCCTACATAAGAGCTGGTCCGCTTAATAATAATTACATAATCAAAATAAATTCATATCTCCATAAATACTTATCGGAATCGGATGATCTTTGGATCAATCCTACACCTCTTGACGAGAGGGATCCAATAAAAATATCAGCTGTCATAAATAAGCTGACCCACATGGAGTTTGGCCCTAGTTGCCAATTTAACAAAAGTGGTCCAAGGTATGCCTTTGATTTTGGTTTTATATGTTGACGATCTATTCTTGACTAGGAATGAGCTTTTGATGATCAAAGTAAGAGGGAGTTGGCCTCCGTGTTCGAGATGAAGGATCTTGGCATGGTGCACTACTTTTTAGGATTAGAAGTTTGGAAAAGGAACATATGTCGTGAAGCTGTTGGAGAGATTTGGAAAATGGGAATGTAAATCCTTAGACACTGATGGAATTAAATTTTAAAATTGTGCAGAGATGTTACCGGAATTGGATGGACCTATCTTGCTAGACCCTTTTGAGTACAGACAATTGATTGAGGCATTGATGTTCCTTGTGAACACCTGTTTGGATATATGCTTTGCAATAAACACCTTGAGTCAATTCATGATTGCGCCGCTTCATACAAATTGGGTAGCACATTTTGAAATAATCCGCATGGGATGATCATCAATCTTGGTCTAAGATATACCATAGGAAATGTATGATTACATGGATGCATTGATGCTGACTGGGTTGGAAATGTTATTGATAAGAAGAGCACATCTGGGTGCTTCTTTAGCTTGGGATTTGCCATGATATCTTGGATGAGTGGGAAATAGAAGTCCGTAGTTTTAAGCACGATCTAGGTTGAGTGCATTGTTGCTAGCATGGCTATCTGCGAGAGAGCTTGGTTAAGGAAGCTCTTTTGAGAGCTGTTTGAGCAAGTTCTGGATATGACAATGATATATTGCGACAAAAAGAGCAGGATCCGATTGGTAGAGCATCTCGTATATAACTGGGTTAGAGATATATTCATAGATTGAGACAATGTTGCTTAATGAGACAAGCTTAGGCTTGTCGTTGCTGCCTCCGTGAGAGGGAAGATGAATAAGGTATCCTTTTATGACATGTATTTGCTCTAACATAATATTTGATTTGATGTTCCCTTTGAACAGGAAAACAAAGGAATGTTGCTCGAAAGAACTACATAAAGCAATATGATGGAACTCTTTAGTGAATTGTTTGAGCAGTATCGGACATGAGCACGTTGATATGTTTCTGATCTACAAAGAGCAACATAGATTGATGGATGTGACCCCCCTGAGTAAGGGTCTAGGCTGATTGAGGACATTGAGCTAGCTCTTCCACCTTGTCTGAGCTCTTAGGGTGAGGAGTTGAGCTGTAGAGATCCTGGGGTTGAGGGGTCTCTGGACAATAGGTGTGTGTGATCCCTACTCTTGTAGTAGGTCGGGTATCTCCCTTATTATCACCCATAGGGTGTGCATGATCTTTGTTCGCTTTGACAAATTGGGTATGTCCCCTATTTTGGTCTAGCAGAGTCTACCCTAGTTGGCATCATACCCACAAGCTGGGATTGTTGGGATACCTTTGGTAAGTCAGGTATCTCACCCAAGCTCAGATTATGATGCAGGTGTTCTACCACATGACTCTTAAGGATCAATGCTGGGAAAATCAACATGCAATAAGATGGTTGTGATCCTTACCTCGTATAGAAAGTGGTATCTTGCCCATTGATTGCACAATGGGATGGTTGTGATCCTTGCTTGGTAAGTGGTATCTTGCCTATTGCAAGATATAGGGCTGTAGCCGGATGCTCCCCTATGTGAGATGACTTGGGGTGAGAGTGTCCGACCTTTCCTATTGTTGCAGATACGAGGTGAGAGTGTCCCATAGGACCTTCCTCATTGTCATTGGTTCCCGGGTAGTAGCATTGGGATCCCTGCTGGCAGTGATTTCAGGTGGTAGCAGTGGCTCCCTGATGGATAGAGGGTGGTAGCTTGGGCTCCCCTACGATGTCAAATTATTTTTCTTTTAGATTTGAGAGTGTTCAACGTATGAGCAGAGATGAGTGAATATGACATTTGTTGATGAGATATTTGTGATGGCACATATGTTGCAGTCAGTAATTTCTCCCTAGTTGAGAGGGAGTGTTAATTTGGTAGCTTAGGGACAAATTCCCTCCTTTAGAGTCTAGAAAATCTTCCTCATCAAGAAAGACCCCTCCTAGCCCTAAGAAGAATTTAATTTGGTTAAGGAAAAAAGTAATTTTATTACGGAAACCAACAGGTGCACAAAAGGATAGTTCAACCCTAAAAGGAAATTGGACACCCTTGGATGGCTATAAATACAAGTCAAGTGACCCTCATTTGGAGAGCATCATCAAGCATTTTTCTTTTTCTCTCTTCTTTGGTTTGGCTTGCATAGGTTTGAAGTTGGTTCTTACAGGCCTGAGATTGCAGTGTCCGAAGCTTGCATGTGCATATTAGGGTTTTTGGTTCGCAATTGTAGGGTTGTTATAGGAAATTTTCAGCCATAGTCGCACACACAGAAGCCTCTTCGTGCGGTCAAGACGCTTCAACCGCATGCAGGAGCGCTTGCTCCATGTAGCCAAGACCTGGAGTTTTAGGTGACAGTTGACCACAAATTCCATCAGTTGACCGCAGATTCCAACAATTGACGGAAAATGTTGATAGTTGCTTGTAGGCTTCTGAATCATGATTTTGATTAGTATGGCTGGTTCATCTCTGGGATATTGTTTGGTTGATTTTGTTGGATAATTTTGTGGTTGAAGAACTAGATCATTGTACTCTCTCTTTGCTGAACATTTTCTGACAATCTAATAAGAAGAAGAATTTGAAAGGGTTTTCCCCTTGTGTGGTTTTGCCCTAGTCTTAGACCAATCTTGGTGTCTCTATGTGTGAGTGCTTTTCTTCTGTTGTTCCTTTATGTTCTGTTGCATTGATGATGATATTGTTCTTTCTACATAATTGCATATGTTGCTAATGATATTATGATTTTATGGGGCGAATTCAGTAGATTAAATGCAATTATCTAAAGCAAAGAACAATATAGCCCTAAGAAAAATTAACAGTGCAAGGTGGCATAACTTTTTGGGTGCAGGAGGTGCCCAGTATTATGTGTTATATGTTGTTGTTGCTAGGAGGCACAAGAGTCTCAATGCTTCACTTAATAGTGCCAATATACTTCTTCGATGGCTTGGGTACCTATGGAAAGGTGCCCAAGACATGGGCTGCTGAACCACTTGATAATCACAACATAGATTCTAGTGAAAGGGACCATTCGTTAGGGACAAAAATCGTTATTGCATTCAAGTGAACCAAGCTCAAGTGTCATGGGCTATTTAACACTTAACGACTAAGGATCACCATCCAAAATCAGGGCCTTGAACCCGCAATGGTGTTTTCTCTCTATGTAGGAGTGGTTAAAGGACAACCCTATTAGGTTTTTCCAACCCCTAAGGGGAAGTAACATTTCATCAGTCCTCCCCTCAACGGATAGGTGTTAGTGACTAATAATGATGGTTATAGAGGGGGTAATTCTTCATGGCCAAGTGCCATGGTCAAAGGGACCGACTAATGGGCAACTCACATCATAAGTGTATAGATTTCATGAGGGAGCAATTGTGGATGCATGAGTTACCAACTTGGCCTTTGTTTTTTGACCCCTCTTGTGCGCCTTTTACTTTTTCTTGATTTTTCTTTGTATTACTGCTCATAGCTCAAGGGTTAGAGCTTGCTTTGAATGATATAACAATTGTATTACTCCTTTAGGATGAGTCATTTCATTGCTCATCGAGGTTGGGACATGCAAGGGTTCCTTCTTTTGATGATGTAATGGAACAACATGTACTCAGGAATTGGGTGATGGCCATAATGAGTGAGGTAGAGCTCATGCTAGGATTTTACCCACATGCAAATTTGTATGTCCCTACTGTCATTAGGGTTTTGATCTTCTTTCTTTTGATTTGTTATGGCCATGATATGCTTTTTTTGTTTCTTTTAGCTGCATCAACCTCCTAGGGCAAAGTTTCCATGCCCCACCCAAGCATATGGATGTATGGGTGCCAAATCCCAAAGAAGCAATGGTCAATTGAACTTGAAGAATGGATATGAGATAAGGGCTTGTAATGTGTGATGGAAAGTGTTAAGTATGACATAGGGATAGATAGAACTACGCTATCTAAATCAAAGCTTCGCAAGTGGTGCCCCTCCTATACCCATTGGGCCATTAGGGGAGGTCCTACTGGACTAGGGTTGAAGATTAACCCCCGATTTAAGGTTAGAGAACATGACCACAGTCAAAACCATCCTTCTTTCAGATCGCCCCATAATCCATATCAAATGCCCAAAGACAAACAAGGATAAGCACCCAATTACAAAATGATTAAAGTACCTTATGAGTAGAAGCCCACCTTCATCCATGTGCTCCTGCCGGATGGGTGAGAAGCATATGGCTGTTGCAAGTGGCGGAGATATATGGCAGATTATCAGCTAATGGTGGCTGTCAGGGGCTGCTAGCTACATGGCTTGCTGGCTGGCTGTCACAGATAGGAAAAAAGTTTTCTCCTATAGGGTTACCCATTTTGGTGGGTAGCACTCTTGTGAGTGTAAACTTTTTGTTTTCAATTAGCAACATTCCTTATTCATGACTCTTGTCTCTTGCTAGTGGCTCCAGTTAGTGTAGACCATTTATAATTCTCATGAGCTCCTAGAATCCTGTCTCTTGCAGGCGACTCCTTTCAGTGTACATTGTAGACTGTTTACAATCCCCATGCACTTAGACAACTCTTGCAATTCCTTATAATTGCTGACAACTTATGCAATCATTGTCAAACTTGATAAGAGATGCAATTTGTTATAACATAATAAAAGAAATATCTAATCTTTTTGTGCACAACTCGCTTGGGTTGCCTTATTTATGTCCAACAATGTATGGGTGCAGTTACTCGCCATCACTGATCTAAGCAGTGCCGAGGTCCTTACCTTCTATTTCTTTTCTACCATATCAGGTTTAAACACCAAAAGAAGAACTTAACAAATAAAGATAGAGAAACAAGCAATTCATACTCCATCCCATACTCAAAGGTTCTTTGACATATGTGAGAGATGACTGAGAGAAAGAGGTTACATATCTACTTTCTCTTTCATTTCAATTATCCCCTAAAATACTTATTAATACCTCAATTAACTAAACATATAAAGAACTATTACTGCAAAATGAGAAATGAAATAAATAATCACACGAACATGATTTTTCTTTTGTATGTTGCTTTGAGAAACTAACAGTAAGTTCAAGGGCTGTACTACTTAGCTTGGACTTCCTTCAGATCAGATGCCAGGTCTGATATATCTGATATTCTATTGACCTCACTAGTGAGCCAAGGTCTGTTGGTATGATGGAACATTTATGCTTGATGGACTTGTTGCTTCTTTACTACTTACTCATTTTTTGTTACTAATTTGATACTATAATTATTTGGTTATTAGTAATTTACTGATGTGGAATGAAAGGAGTTGATCAATTCTAGCAGCCTCCTACTGACTCCGATATGTTTTGGGAAACCATAACCAGGCAAATGAGATCCATGGTACATGACATGACCTGAGATTTATGTGTAGGATGGTGCTTGATAATAGGTTATCCTTATAATTTTCACTCTCAAGAACATTGGCATTGATCAGAGTGTTGTTGATTATCTTTCCTTGCTTGCATTTTTCTAAATGAGACAGTTGTTCCAGGAGTTGATTTTGTTCATCGTACATGGGCCCTGAAACTCAACTCAATATTTTGAGCATAGAATGCAAAATTTGGTAAAAATGTGGCACTTATGTGATTCTCTATATAAGTAGGAACCCTGAAAGTCTGGCCATGAAATATGACCATATAAGTCTTAGGGCTTCTTCCGCTGGTAACAGAAAGATACAGTGCCAAAGAAGTTTGTAATCTGATGTAATGAAGGGTAACAATCACAGGCCATGACCTTCAAAAATGATGAAAATAACTGAACCTATTGCACGTTGTCTGTCGGATTTTCTAGCAACAGTGTGGGTGCCAGAAGATAACAAATAACTGCAAATGGGTGGGGAGTTTGAGGCCTTACTTTTTTACAGAATGAGATAAAAAATGAATTAGTGATGGTTGAGCTGCATTTGCTAAGAGTAGATGGAGGGATTTGTATGGAAGTGTTAAAATATAAGTTGAACTCTGGAGGAGGAAGTTAAACTACTTAAGAGGCAGAAGAGTGCTAATGGGGAGAAAAGAAATAATTCTTTTGTCACTGTCATAACCATTTAAAATGCTCTCAGGAATACCCCTAGGTTCTGTCAATTCCAATGGTTATCAAGAGTTTCTTGTTTGTTTCAGCATCTTGGCATCAACTAAGGCTCATCCAGGTAGTATTTCTTTTGAATAACACTAGCTAGTTTTATAAACATTGCTTATCTGGCCCCAAGGTGTCTCTAATTGTGTTAACATTAATTTTTGTTATTTTGGCCTTTGCTTTGAAAAATGCATCAAATCTAGCACCAAAACACCAAGGAAGAGATCAGTCTAAATATTTTATGGTTAAATGATAGATGATAAATTGCCTTGGTTGGTATGTAATATGTATCATTTTGATTAGAAAGTAGAAAAAGAAATTGTTAAAATTTGCTTTTGGAGTAGATATGTGATTTAAGACTTTTGAATGGGAAATTCAACAGCAAAATATGTCAAGTGGAACAACTTTGATCCAGGTGGATATTGGTGGCCACCTGCCAAGTCCACCTGGACCCCCACCTCAACGTTTTCAGTTTCCTTAATTATAGCGCAGTTTACTATTTTTAGCAGTTTTCGGGTCCTGAACTTCCGGAGCCGTTTTGA